>VXAY01005269.1:480814-507518 GCA_013399855.1 Oxyruncus cristatus | reverse complement strand
TTATTAGGGCCATAAGGATTTGGGGGGACATTGAGGAGGTGATTCACACCTAAATGACACTGAGGCAGATTCAATACGTTTAGGAGTTCTTGCAGCTCAGGTCTTAAACAAATAGCAGAGGTCAAACGTTGTAAGGATAAAGTGAGAGCTCTGTGGCAATCGGTTAAGTTATCACTTCTAATGTCCTGGATGGATTTAACTGTTAACTATATAAAGGCAAGGCTCTGTTTCCCTCAGTTATCCTCCAGCAGAGAGTGTTAGTCATTCTGTGAAAGGTGCATGACTTTTGATTTTCGACGAAATGAGGCAGGTGAGGGGATTGCTGTAGTTTGACTGTGACACAGAAGTGTCCATGCACAGCACCAAGCAGGACCAACGAGTAGAGGTGAGGGAAAGGGTCAGATCTATCACATTACTCAGTAAATCCATACCTACATCAAAGAAATTCTCTGAAATCCTGTAGATTGGAACTGCTGCCAACAGGAAAGATCTGGTGATTACAGAAAATAATCCTTGCCTTTTGATGGCTTGTTCAGAATTCATGCAGAGGATGAAGCAAAGCATCGAGTACACCGAAAAGGCAAAATAGATATTTTCCGTTGGCTGACATTTATTTTTATTTTCTTTCATTATAATGGCTTTAAACATCCATTTGCTCAGGATTTTGTGTGACATTATGTGTGTGCTTGACATATCCGTAAAAAGAGAGGTAACCTTTAAATCTATCACTTTTGCACAATATTAACTCAGTAATGTCCTCGTGGGGGTAAAGGCTCTGGAACTTGTAAAGGAAAGGATTGTTGAAATTTCATAGGCTCAAACTAAATTCCTTCTGCATTGGAATTACATATGTTCCTAGCTTAAACTATGCTTGTCTAGTGGCTGAGAATGGTCTAGCTGGTTTTAATTACTAATTAAAGTGGGATGTGGGTGAATAGCTACAAAATTAGCAGTATGATAGACTTTTTTCCAAATGTTTTTCTTCCAATTGGGAATGTTGCTATTTTCTACCATATCAGATGTGGCTTCCTATCTGAAGGTGACACAGAATGTGTTTAGATGTGAGAAAAACTAAAGTTAGGCATTGAAAGAATTGTGACTGGCTCATAATTGCTCTTATGATATCTATAACTAGGGTGATTTTTATCTGCCTTTTGCTAGCTGTAATTTAAAGGTGGTAGTGGCAGGCAGGGGGACGTTCAGGTTCTCAGGCTACTACTCCCTACAGATATTAAAAAAAGTGCTACTAGAGACAGTCAATTCTGCTAAAGAATCCTGCTTCTCTCACACTTTGCTCTGGCTCAGGTCATTGAACCTCTATTGAGATCCAAGCCTTCCAAAAAATGAGTAGACTCCACCATAAGGTTTGGAGAGACCTGAGCGTGGTCTTCATTACCTCACACACTGGTTTGGTAAGGCTTACTCCTGAAAAAGTCTTCACTGTTAGTCATTCAGTCTTGTAGTTTTAAAAGGAACAGGTCAACTGTTTTTTTCCAGGTCCTCCAAGTGAGTTTGATATACCCAGGAAGTGTGGGGACAGTGGGTGGGTTGTTTAATAGGTTGGGTTTTATTTGTTGGTTTTGTTTTGTGTGTGGGTTTGTGTTTTGTTTTGCTTTGTTTTGTTTTATTTGTGGATAGGTTGGTGTTTTTTCTGGGGGAGGTGTTGGAGTTTTTTTGTTTGGTTGGTTTTGTGTTTTATTTTTGTTTTAAGGAAGGTGGTGTTCCTTTAAGGGATCATCACTGGAAATCTGTTTTGTCCAGGAAGTTTCTTTTCCTTTGAAGTTGACATAAGGGTGTGACTTTGCCTAAAAAGTGGTAGCATCTAAATTATAAACCAAGAAAAGAGCCTCTTGATGCAGTACCTGAGGTCTCCAGAAGAATCAATGCCTGTTCAAACGCTTTTTTTTCCTGAATAAATATCTGTGCAGTTGTAAGTGAGGGATTGGAGGTGCCTCATGGCTCCTTTGAGTTCCCCTTATGGGAGCAGCTGAAGCCTAATGAGATGTTCCAGTAGATGAGGCCACTGGAGAGAAAAGACCTGAGTGATAAATGAAGAGTGGTCCAGAATCATTCATGTACAACATAATTTCCATTTAAGATTTATTCTCTCAGACTTTTTAATTGTACTCTGCTATCAACTAGTAAATAGTACAATTCTATTTTTGTAGAGTTTGACAGAGTCATTATACATTCCTAAAGGAAGAAAAAGGATTTTAAAGGCTTTCTTGTAGTGCTTTGTTTAAGTCCTGCAAAATTTCTTCATGACTGTAACCTGTGCCAAAATACAGTGCCTAATTATAAGTGTGATGTAATGAATCAACAGTTAAATTACAACTTCTTTTCCTGTGATGTAGCTAATCATAGTTTGGGCTTCTTGTACTGTGTAAAGACTGATACTACTTTCTGTGCTGTGTAGAGACTGTGATTAGAATCTCTTGCTTTCTGTAAACCTTGCTCTTGAGATGTTTAATAAAAGCTATGAAAATACAGTGTTAAACTCAACATACAACTATACTTCCTAGCAAAATTCCAAGACTCACAAGTTATCTTTCTCAAAAAAAAATCACTTGAAGGTGAACATGGGGAGATGAAGAAAGCAGATCCTCCTTGTGAGAGTCCTACTCTGCCCCTGGTAAGCAATGCAGGTACCCTGGAGTGGGGAAGCACATTGTAAGACTTCTCCGTCAGGGAGGACAGAGCAGTGAACAACAGGAAAGAAGAGGGTTGGGTGTAATACACAGCACATGCCTCCAGGTGTAAGGTGTTTGAATGCGTTTGTCCCTGTAAACTCAGCTTGTAACCTCTGGAAAGTGTTACAGGAAAATGCCATGCCTAGGTCCAACCGGTAGCAAGGCTGAAGATGTGTTCCCACAGATTATGGCCATGCAGGTTGTGGACAGGCATGCAGGGTGTTCAATATGAGCATAAACAGCACCAATGGCCTCATCCTGCCCTGGGCTCTGGCTGAGTAGGATGGAGTGCAAGTGAGGATCCTACCATGACGATGAAGTGCTCTTTCCCTCTCTACCCTTATCCTGATAGCATTTCCAGGTGCATGGCATCTAAGATTCTGGGCTGGAAGGGAGCTTGACCTGGATTTCAGATCTAGCTGCTAGGAATGGATATGTATTTTACATTGGAACACACCTGGTTTTAAAAACAAAACCAGCAATAATAGGAAAATAATTTTTCACATCTCTTGTACCAATCTGGGGAGTGCTAACCACGAAGCTGTGGTTGGCATCCCTTGCAGTGCATAAAAGAAGTGGGAACGATGCTTGTGGGAGGCAGGGTCTCCATCCTATCAACCTCACTGGTGCCTGGAGACCGGAACTGGAGTTTTCTAGGTGAGTGATCTGCCCTCCAGGTTCTTATGCACAAAATGAGCAGCAGGTATGGGAATAACAGCCTAGCACCTGGTTGGAGACAGTCTTGTAATCTTCTAATGGATGTCTGTCCTGAGCGAACTTGGTCACTGCCTGTGAGTTCCTGTATTTGTCTGTTGTCCAAAAGGAACTGCTTGAATTAGTGGATTGAAGTTATGAAGAAGAAGAGGGAGGGGAACCTGCCTCTCTATGCTGACATCCTACACCCCTTCAGGTAGGCTGGGTTAACCCCACTGCCATCTGTTAGAGAGGCTGAGTTAACTTGCACATTTTGTTTTTCTGTGCGGTTTTGGGGGTGTTTTTTATAGTTGATTTTTTTTTTTTAACATTTCCAGACAACAGTTTTAAATAGGATTTCGTTATCCCAGCCTGTGTGAGGACAGTGTGAAGAATGCCCTAGTTGCCATTTGAAAGATTTTTATTCTGTTCAGGATTTTTTCCAAGCTAAACTGGTGTTTCTTTGCAAAGAGGCAAACTGAAGAAAGTGGGAAGCACAAACTGTACAGGACTGTTCCTGTTCCCTGTTACTGCTTAACTGAATCCTGCTGTATGCGCTGCATTTCAATCTCCTGGCACTGCAACATAGGCAACATCGGCTGTCTCACTAAGAGTTGAGCCCCGATAAGATTGTGTGTCCTAGAGATCAGGGTCCTGGAGAGCCTATTTGTAGCCAAAGGCTTTCTGCAACAAAAGCGGCTGATCTTTGCAAATGTGTGGTAGGATTTCCGCACTGCCCACCCCTCCCCTTGTGAATGACGGTTCTCTAGGATGAAAGGTGTTGCTCTCCTGTGTACTTCACAGAGAGCCAACTAATGTTGATTTGTTTGATGCTGTTAGTTTGGGTTCGTTTTTTTTATTTCTCCCCAGCCCCCTACCCCACGCCCCCAGCTTTTTCCAATTGGAAAATTGGTGGATGAGTCATCCTGTCAGCAGTCCAATCCTTATTTTACCTGCAATTTTTACAGCTGTAGGGATAAACTGTTGAGATTTCTAACAGGGAGACAGGACACTACTATGACAAAGCAAATAAGTGATGCTGTCTCCCATGGGGGAAGTTTCACCTAACTCCCAGAATAAGCATAAATAATTTAATTGATACCTGACATCAATAACTTAATTGGATTTAACTGCGTTCCAATTAAATCCACTGCTATGTGCTTGTTATTTTCCATGGCATGTCTTGTTGGAAACAGAACTTTTAGCTATACAAATTTATTTTAGGTTAAATGACAGTTCAGCCTTGTGGATAGTTACCTATAGGAAATATTGAAGTAGTTCCTTGCTTCTTTCCATGAAAACAGCGTGGTGGTGTGGGTAGTAATGAATATTTAAAGTGCTTTTATCAAAAAAGAACAAAAGAAGCAGCACACAAAACCAAACACACACTTTCTAACAGTATTCATTAGAATTTCATTGGAAGTTTATCAGGATGAATGCAGTTTAAGCACTATATTGCACTAAAGGCCGGTGTTGCAGTCATCCCTTCCAACGGACTGCAAAACTATGTCAAGAGTGGATTTGGCATGCTTTCCACATATTTTCTTGAGTCTGTTTGGGGCAAGGATAGTCAAGAATTAAAAGTGTGAGTTAAGACAGTGTATTGGAGAGATAAGTACATCTGTGGTCCTCATAACTAGAGACTTCTGTTGGTTCCATTTTGCATTTCTTTTCTAAATATGCACGTAAAAAAATGAGTTCTTTTCTGGGAGCATTATGTAGGCAAGGGGAAGTCTTACAGCAGCCATGAAGGCTTGAAAGCCACAGGAGCCTTGTGATGGGTATAAGTGACTCAATGAAAGACTGGAACAGTCAAAACAAAGGAGATCCTCTTCTTGTTAAGTAGTACGGTTTCAAAGCAGGGCACTTGACTGCAATGAAGAAAATTTTGGTTTCTTGCCATGCAGCAACTCTGTGATGTTAGGAAAATCTCGCCTTCCTGTGTCCTTCATTTATCTTTCTGGAAATTTATAATGATCTCTCTTACATCACCGTGAGTGTCACAGTTTAGAGTCTAGATAAGACAGGCTATAATCTACAGAAAACCTGCTTGCAGGGCTTCATTGAACAAGGGACTTTATGCATGGCAGCCTGTTGCTTCAGAGACAGACAGATATGTTCTTTATCCTGCTCAATTCCTTGATTTAGAAGAATTAAATATTCTTATGGTTAAGAATCAATATTGCACATGTTTGAGCAAAACACTCTGATTGATCTGAAGCTCGCAGGCTTTGTGATTTGTCTAGCAGTTTTTTTTGAATGTTCTTAGACAGTTTCTTCTCTTTTGTTTTTCTCCCTCTGTAACAGATCTGGGACTCTGCTTCTGAGAGATGCATTTTCAGACGTCTCCTGAAATTTGATTTCCAGAAAGGAGTTAACCTTTTCATTCCATAGTATCATGCATCCTAAAGTTCTGCCAGGACACCTTCCCTCTTGTCTACCTAATCCTTAAAAGCCCGTGTTGTGCAAGTCCTCTTAACACTGCCTGTTGCTCCCCTTATTCAAGCAGACCCCAGGGACATCTTTTGTTCCCCTCCTCCAACCAAGCCAACTGCTATTCTCCCTTGTCTTACCTCATTATCTAGTCTTCCTGAGCAGATGTTTAGCTAATGAGGCTCTTGCACTGCACAATAAAAGTGGCTATGGAAGTCTTTATAAACAAGTGTGTAACTCCACAGAAAATAAAGGTTTCAGTGGAAGCAAAATTGTAACATTTTGAGGAAGAGGGAATTGAGATTTGACACTCAAGCAAAAAAAGTCCTTTATTACTTTGCTGATGGACTACAGCATCAGAATCCTAGAAATATCTGTTGTATGATTATTGGTAACTTCTTTTTCTGCTAGGTGCTACATGGGCTGGTGAACTAGTAAGCTTGACAATTACACAAAAGTTACATTAATCCACATTTTCTATATCTGAGTTTTAATAGAGGATGACTTTTCCCAACTTTTTGATGAACAATTTAAAATCTTTGAAATTAAAATGTAATTAAGGTAGTGTGTTTTTTTTTCTTCTTCAAAATTTTCTAATTTTGTCTTTAGGCTATTGGTTTAAACTAAAAGTCAAAGTTGAAATTATTCAATCTATAGCAATGTCTATTCTGCTTGCAGGCAGGCTTAGATTGTATTTTGCCTCTCCAACTAAGGTTTGGAGCTCCTTTCTTTTTTTCTCTGCAGAAATTTTAAATTTTAAGAAGATAGGAACAGTTTTGTATTGTTTAAAACCTACCAGAATGACTGAAATAGATCTCCATAGGAACAAAATATCCCTTTGTCCTCAAATTGCCATCTTTTAATTAGAATGAAGAAGCCTCTTCCTCCTTTTATTTTCATTTCCTCTATTCCTCAACAATTGGGTTGCAAGTAATTAACAAACAGGATTTTGGAGACAAGATCTTATTCTATTTAATTCTCACTTGCTCCACTGCTGCAAAAAAAATACTGCACAGACTTTTTTCCTTTTAGGAATTCCTTAAAAGAGACTTCTCCCCCCACTCCCCCTACCCCCTGGCAATTCTAGTGTGATTACATAAACTATTTCATAGAATCATAGAATATCCTGAGTTGGAAAGGACCCAAAAGGATCATAAAAATCCAGCTCCTGGCCCTGTGCAGGACAGACCCAAGAATCACACTGTGTGCCTGAGAGCATTGTCCAAACATTTCTTGAACTCTGGCAGACAGTACTGAGACTACTTACTTCTCTTGGGAGCCTCTTCCAGCACCTATCCTTGAATTTTAGTCAACATATAATTGCAGATAACTTGTCTCTTTGCCAGAGATTTACAGCCTGAACTCTCCAGCTGAGGGAATTTTAAATTTTCTTAAGTTAAATGATATCTTACTTTGTCTGTGGAAGTTTGTCTATCCCCAATAGCTTTTCTTCTCAGTCTCAGACCAGGAAGAAACGCTGGTGCTTTTCACATATCCCATTTTTTTCCTCTTTTTTGCTTACCTTCTGTGCTTTCTTCCTCCTCAAACATAGGCAGTCACCCCTCTGATTCCTCCTTTTCTCCTCTTTAATGTCTCGATTCGACCTTCCCTTGTGCTTAGCCAAAGCCAGACTTCACATTTGTTTCTTTTTTTATTGCTGCTTGCACTTTCCTCCCATCTGTGGTTACGGTCAGAGTTCAGAACTTGTCCTCTCTGTGTTTGTCAGTTGAATTTCCTCCCTCCTCTTGCTTTCTTATCTTTCTCATTTGGTACTTCTCATTCTTCCTTGCCTGTTATACCACACTGTTCTACCACCTCCCGTTCATTAGCATTTGTGCAACAACCTGCTCCCTTGGGAGTGTCTGAGCCACAGGACACATCATCTGAGGAGAAGTAATGACCTCCCTGAGCTCTTGTCTCACTTCTTGTCTTGTGTCTGACTCAACACCTAAATCAGCATACCTGTTGCAGATCTAGACTCTGTCAGAAATTATCAAAATCTTTCTAAAATGATGATAGAGTATTTACATGTTCACCTCTGATCTCTATAAAAGTGGCCACATTTTTGATGGTTTTCTCATATTAAATGGCTTTTTCAAGCTTGTTAGAGTAAGTAGGACAGAAGTTTCTGGCACCAGTTGTCAAGGTGTTCTAACTTGAACTGCATCTTTGAAAGCAATGTCACAGATATTTGTGCAGACTTTGCCTGCTGCTTACTCCGAATTGTGCATAATAAATTTTTAGGGCAAAGAGAATGGAGTAGGGGAAGAAAGCCTGATTTGACAGTGGGGTTTTTTTAACAGTTTGTGCAGCTTGTTATGTAGCAGTATTTGCCCTTCATGTTTGAGGAGTTTTGTGATCCCTGGATGAACTAAGCCTCAGTGAGAACTGCTGAAGGAGAATGCTTGATGCAGGCCGTGGGTTTACATGTGCCTCGACTGAATCCAGAAGGGTAGAAGGAGGCTGATTCTCAGAACCTACCTTATTTCCTTAAAAAGTAACAACTCATAAGGAGAAACCTGTGCAAAATTCAACTTGTTTTCAGCCGAAATTCAACTTGTTTTCACCCTTTAATAGAATAAAGTCTCTGAGTCATGGTTGTCCTCAGAATTGCACCTCACTCAGCTGCTGTGTGCACACATAATAGTTTCAGGAAATCCTCCTTCTTGAAAAGCCAAATGGACCGATTTTCTCATGAAACGAGGTTGGTTCTGTGAATTTTAAATAAAATGCAAGGAACTGACTTATATTGTGATTGTGGTAATGGTGTTGCACTCTCCTTATAGTCAACATGGAAGGATACTCAAGATCAGGAGCAGATCAGCTTTGTTCATGTATTTTTTGTTGTCTGAGTCAGAATAGAGACCAAAATGTTAGTTTACTCATTAAAATGGAGACGAAAACTCTGTTCTCCTCCTGGATTTGCTAAATATTTGATACAAAATGAACTAGAGGGAGTTCAACACAGGAATACCACATTTCATGGCAAGAATATGTGCTTGGGAAGGGAGAGCTGAATCAATCTCAGTGTTTATTCTGTGAATTTTGCAAATGCTGAATGAAAGGATACAAGAAGGCATCTCCACAGCACTGCATTTCCATTCAACCGAATTATTCCTGGACAGGACTTGACAATGATTCTTGCAAAAACTCTGAATTGGCCGTTTATGGGTTTTGATGGATAAACTGTTTTCTAAAGTGGTTGTCTATCATTAAGCATCTTAATTTACAGTCTGAGTGGTTCTGTGTCTAAGTACTAGGGATTCCTCATTTGTGACAAAAAATTATGCATGATTTTTCATACCAATGCCAGCATGACATTATGATTGATCAAGTTCATGATATTATCAATTTTTAGTGTTTTGTGAAGTTAATGCCCATTTTTTAAAACTAGTCAGCTTTCATCAGTTTTTTTTTTTTTTTGAGCTGACCAAAACACTTGCAACCCAGTCGAATCCCTATTGTGATATTAATTTTGTGTTGCAGAAAACTATTGCTTTTTAATAAGGTCTAGGATTCATTGAAACATTATCCTACTGTAGAATCACACAAATTCAGGTATTAATACTTCCTTGTTACATTTAACTTCCAAAGTGACATGGAGAAAAGAGAATGCCCTACTATCTGAAAATTAACAGTAGCTTGAAATACTGTTTCAGAATTGTATAGTGTCACAAAATCCCTTGAGCATGAGCCAGTATCTCTTTATGTGGTTAGAGGCACCTAAGTAAGTTTACTTACTGTTTGCATATTCTGTTGTCTCGTCTGGTTTAATAATGATTAAAACTGTATGTTATAAAGCTCTTCATACCTCTTGTTATGCATGGATAGACTCATGTAAGGCAGCTACTTAGCACACAGGATTTAAAAAAAAAAAAGAAAAAAAAAAGGAAAGGAAACACCAAGTCAAGGATCTGGGAAATGCAGGTTCAGTGGAGATAACAAGATAACTGTAAAGGGAGACTGTCAGAGTGGAGTCTATTTATAGAAAGTATGTGTCAGGACCATAATGCACTGAATGAAAGAAGAAATCTTTGAGCTGGTAATGTGCAGAGTGGCAGATATAGAGAGATACATATACACACATATATATATAAAAATATATATAGTTCTGTGCTCTGTAGAGTTTTTGTGGCTTTTTTTTAGTTGAATTTATTTCTTGTGGAAGTTGGTATAATAAGGGCATTAGAAATAAGAATCCTTTGGCTACCTGTGAGCAGGGGAAAACTAAGAAGCAATGTCATGTTCTAGCTTCCTCTATTAGTACTCTTAAATCCTTTCTTTAAAGGTGCCACGTGAAACCTTGCGAGTTTTACACAATCATTTTACAATTCCACCATTTCAAGGTATCTGTGGAGAATGTCTCTGTCTCAATGCCCTTCTATTTTCTTGGCTTTGGAGAAGGAACATCTAAAAGCATTTATAGTGGTGGCTGAAGAGAACTTTAAGCTGGAAGTTTGTAATGATGACAGTGCTCAGAAGCAAGCATCTAAAGTAACAAAGTTCCTGTAGAATTGTGGTGTCTCTTGTCTTCTTGATGTATTCTTGCTTTTGGAGATCTGGGAAGGCTTAAAGAAAGCTAAATTTGACAAAAGCTGATCTCCTCTTCCCTCAAAGACCCTAATAAAGGAAAGAAGCAGAGGGCAAAGTCACTGCATGCTGTGTCTAAAATAACTTGGAGGTACCATGATAGGAGAAATAGAAACTTTACTCACAGTATCCCGGAATGCCCAAGTATGGCACAATATTATCTTAGAGAAGTCCTAGAGAATTAGGTAAGGGATGTAACTCAAATTGGATGTGAACTAACCTCTGTGTACCCAAATAAGATAAGGAACAAACGTTACAGGTTTTGGTGGTGAAACGCTATGATGCTGTGCCTGCTCAAGAACTGAGCTTAAGACGACGAAGAAGACTAGGAAGGACCAAAGAAGACCTGGAAGAACCAAAGAAGGACTTCCAATATGGGGTGGGACTATGTAGACCAAACTACTGAATATATATTCAGTAAGCAAGAATAACTAATGAATATGTAAACAGTATGTGTAATAAAAAGCTCTATCCATCTGTCATTTGGCACATTCAATTAGAGGAGCCATCCTCCAAATGTCCAGCATGCTGAATAAAGAATGCCCTTTCTAGTACCCATCAATTGGTGTTAAGAAGTTTTGTTTCTGCTGCTTTTTGGTATCACCCCACCATGAAATGCTGCTGCAAAAGACTAGGTCTCAAAATATTTTGGCCCCTTGAAAAAATGACTAGGAGAGATCAAATTGAGGTCTTGTAGTAGCATATCATCTAAACATTTCTGCTAGTCTGTTGCACTGGTTCAGTCTCTAACCTGATGCCTTAATTTTCTGCTACGAACTGGATTATTTTTCCAGCCTTGTACTATGAAAAAGGTTTGGTAGGACAGTGTAAGGAAACTGGTCTTGACCCTATGGATGCGGCAAAGTAGGAGATCTTTTCTCTGTCTATTAATTAGTGCAAATATAGTATTAAACCAATACGTTCTTAAGTTTTATATTCATTCATCAGCAATAGAGGAAATCAAAAGGCTGTTTCTTAGTAACAGGTTCATCTGGAATGTTTACATTTCCATGGAGTAAAATTGTCACTGCACAAGCATCTTCATACAGTCATGAAAGATTAGTAAAGATAGCATTGAGACAACAGTCGAACAGGCTTTAAATCTTTAAATCTTTAAATCTAATTATTCTATTATCCTCTTTTAGAGGAATAATTAAGAGTAGCTGAGCAAAGCACAATTTCAAGCTTATTGGTGCCTAAGACCGAGATACTGTTTGAAAGGGAGAAAAAGTAACTGTGTTTACTGTGCTATTTCAGGGCTGTTATTCATTTACTCCCAGTCAATATTAATGGATAACTGACAGACTGTATGACATGTATAGAAATACATTGTATGTGGTGTATTTGTAGCAACAGCATTATTCTTATTAGGAGGACAAAAGAGTGTGTAATAGCATCTCAGAAGTTATGAAACACTAAAGTTCACAGCAACAAAATCCCAAATCAATTTTCGCACAAGACTCTTTCTTGATTTATTGGGCTGAATATAACTATTTAGAGGGAGATCTAATGAAAAAGGATTTTTATAGGACCTTTTTCTTGTTTAGCAGAGCCAGCAAAAACAGAAGGTACTTGTAAACTTTGTGTAAAGTTGGTAAATTGCTTTAATCACAAGAAAATAAGATGACAATTACGGGAAACAATATTCAAGGAAAATTTACTTGATTATATGATACTTGGTCTTCTCTATCTGTGAGAGCAGAGGATGCTGGAAGTTACCAGTTCATCAGGTCAGCGACTGGTATAACACAATGCCTGTTTTAAGTCAAGAACTCACAACTGTTAGAGGCTTGGTGTCTTGCTGTGATGGCAGTGGAACACAGAATGAGCCACTTAAATTGACTTTCTGTGAATGGGAGGAAAACTTGCTCTCCTTGGTTTCTTTTCTGTAAACCAGGAATATCTAGAACTTGAGAGGACGGCAGAGATAGGTACCTTAATGTTGGATAATATATTGATGTAAACTCTATGCAGAACATTGTAGTTTAAAAATATATAATCTATATAATCCAGAAATCTGGTAGAAATGGAACTGCAAGTCTGGCTTCTTACTATGAAAAAAAGAAAATCTAGAGTTGCACATTAACCAAATAAGAAGAAAACAAAATATTTCAAAGAGTATGTGTCCATCTATTGCAGAGAATAATGTGTGGGGACTGTAGGGAGAAAAGAGAACAACATGTGTTTGCTAGACACTGGAATTTAGGATTCCTCTAGTTTTGGTGTTTCCCCAGTTCCCTTCCAGCTTCGTACTGCTTACAAACATAAGTATTTCTGAATTAATTTTTCTTGAATTAACATTGTTTGGTCTTCTGCTTTCAAAGGAAAGTCATTCTGTGAAGTTAAAATCTACAGTTGAGTTGTCATAAGGGACCCATAGGTTCCCATGATTCCTTGGTTTCACGCAGCTGAGTGAATTGTGCAGGTATTGTGGAAACACATGAAGGGATTTGACACCTCTTCATCCTTTGGGTCAACCAGACAGTCAAACCTGATAAATGGAAGCTGCACAGGAAAAGAGGTGATTTCCTAAGGAAGAGAATAAAATCCAAACTGCCTGGAAATTGGAAGAAGGAGACAAATGAGCATGCAAAGGAGTTTTTGAGAAGCTCATAAAGAGGAACCAAAGTAAAGAACAGTAGGAGAAGCAAGCTTTAGGCTAGGTTTATTGGATAGTAGAGAGGGCAGATGAAGTGATCAGTACTAAGCAGGGACAAAACTTGTCTGACATGATCAGAGGGAATGCAAAAGCAACACAGAAATAAGTATCAAGGGGAAAATAAGTGCACTTAATCATCAAGTGCTTTTTGACCATTGACCAAAAACCAGAGAAAACATCAATGCAGACTCCTTCAAAGAGACATAATATGGTATAACTTATAGCAAAATACCATAATATGGTATAGTTTATAGCAAAAAAAAAAAAAGAATAAAGGTAAAATGATATTTGCATATCATTGGTCATATTGGAATTTTAATATCTGTGAAGTCAAAACCTGTAAAAATTACTAAGAATAAGTACCACTGTAGTATTTATATAGTCTCCTGACCTGTTCAGTATTGTGTTCTACTCTGAGATAAAGTACCAGGGCGGTGCACTTTTGCAAAACACAGACCTTCTGCTTTAGCCATAGGGAGAAGCAGAGGGAAGAGGTGAACTGTGTTCACTCTCTTCTTGCTCTCTCGTACCTCTCTGCCTTCTTCCCATTTTCTATCTGGCCAGAAGCCTTCTCCCTGCCACCCCAGCAAAGTGACAGAGCAGAGAAATGCTTCACTCGTGGGATCTGAGTTGGGATGAGAGTGGGAAGATGGGAGCTACTTATTTTGTGGGAAGGGTGGGTGCCTCAGACAGCAGTGTGCTTGTAGGAATGGAGACTCCTAAAGGGCAAGTTGCATCCTCTTTCTCTTCTCTTGTCCTTTCCTTCCACCCACAATATCAGGTCAGATGTCAAGCAGGGGATTAGAGGTCACAAAGAGAGAAGCTTATATTTACACCTTCTTCAAACCCTCAGTTATCCTAAAAGTTAAATGATATTACAATAGTTTTATTTTGGTATTCATATCGCAAAATATTTAAATGTTGGTTTTGGGGAACTCCCTTGCTGAACTGAGACTCCTGGAATAAATCATCTCTTGCTCAACTAAAGTTTCCTTGTGTATCATTTGTATGAACAATGCATCTATCTCATAAACTGGCCTCTTTCCAGCTGGTGAATTTAGAATAAATACTGGATTGGTAGGAGGAAGACAAGGGAGAGAGAATGGTAGGTAATAGGAGCCTTATGCTTGGCTGATAACAAATGTGTCCTGCTATGTGTGTGTTTGGCAGTTGCCTGTCCTATCATCCATTCTTGCTTTTAGGCCAATGAAGCAGAAATGAGAGCAAAAATATGTAACTCAGAAAACTGCACTAGAAATGGAGGTTGAAATGAGATAATGTTGAAGTTACTTCCTTTTTTATTTGCTGAACTAATAACTTTTCTAAACTGTAACTTTGAGAAAAGTTACTTGAATAATCAAAATAAAGAGTTGATGTGAACACTAAATCTAATATCCCATGAAAAAATGAAGGTTTTAGTGACTGGAAAATACTTTTTGATTTACTTAGTATATTTTACTTCTTTAAAATTCCTTGCTTTCTCTAGTTTCCATGGGTGCCGGATTGTTTCTCTCTATTGTTTTTGTAGCAAATCTGACTTCAAAGGTTCCATAAAGAGGAAAATAAAAATTAATTCAGGCTTCCAGAGTTGATGCTGTCCAGTTGTTCTCATAAGAGGACTGGAATTTATACATATCAAAGCAGTTCAGCTTATATAATCTAAGCAGTTCATTTGATAGACGGAAAAAATCAGAATACAGTTGCAGAGTGTTTTATCAAAAAATGGAAAAGTCATTTTATTTCCCTCCTTCTATCTTTTTTCTTTAGCATTTTCTGAAATTTAATTTCTAGTACTTTTTTTTTTTCCCCTGAAAGAGACTGTAATAGTTATTTGTCAGCTTTTGATGTTGGCATCAGGAAAAAACACACAATTGCATGTCAGTCTCAGACCTCCATCTTTATCTGGATAAGACACTTTGATTACACTAAAATATCCATCTTTTCCATGTGAAGAATGATAAAGTCCTTGGGATTCTGAAGTGTAGGATATGGTACAAGGCTTGAGGGGCTGTCTGCTCGTTTTCTTTTAAACCCTCTTCCAGTACATTATTAGTTTATACTGTTGGCCAGTTCAAGTATATTGGATATATACATACAGACGAGTGCAATTAAGCTCCTACTCAACTGTTGAAGTAAGGTGTATACAATTAAACCACTATGAAATTGCTGATCAGGCTAATGTGTTTCGCATTTTTCTTTCGTTTACAATGACCTTCTATCATACCAGAAGGCAGACAGGAAACATGGTCACTCTGATGAGCAAAATCAAATGTGATTTTTTCCTTATTGTGAGTTAGAAATATTTTTAGTTTTGAGGTCCGGTAGCTTTTCTGTTTGGATCATGTTAAATAGCATGTAGTGATATGAAGGTATAAGAATGTCTTAAAATGGTTAGGAAGTTTGGGGATTGTGGTGGTTTAAGGGTAAACTGGCAGGAGAAATGAACCCAACTCAAAAGATTATAGGTCAGAATTACAATTTAATAAAAATAATACAATAAATACAATTATACAGATGAACAATTTGTTTTAACCCACAAAAACCCAGATGTATATTCCAACACCCTGGGGCACTAACAGAATGATGTTCTTTAGCCCCCATGCTGAGCCCCACATGGTCCCCCTGAGTCCAAAAGTAAAAAGAGAGGAAAAACCTGTTAATGAGAGCAGTGGTCACAGTCCAGTCAATATTCTGGTCCTCCTCTGCATCCCACAAGTGGTACCAGAAGTCCCAGATTATATACACTCAGGTTCTGTCAGGAATGCCCAGTACCTCCCCCAGGGGTGGGGAGTGCCACAAGGGGTGATTGTGAGTCCTGAGATATTTTTGGGTGTGAGGACAGGAACATCCTCCTATCTCACAGGCCTCTTAACACCCAGCTGATAGCTTGAGGGGTCAGGTGTGCTCTGGGCAGCTGCTGCTGATGGTCTATTGTAGTTTCTGGGAAATGACGTAGAGGGTGTAGAATACACAGTTTGGGTTACACCCACACAGCGATGAACTGGTCCCAGCTGCTCTAACTAGAACAGGGATTAATTTTGTCTCCTTAAGAAAAATCTACTTCAGTCACCCTATTCTCTTTCCTGGTATCTGAGGAACTCCATCTTACATCATCACTGTGGGCTTTGAACTCTATTTGATGTGGACAGTGACAAAAAATGAATGAGGTTTGTTGGGATTTTTTTGGATAAGTTTTATTTTAAAGTGACCAGCTAAAAAGAACTGCAATCTGAGTAGTGGTGAGATCACAGCTTTCCCCATGGTGGGCCACACATGTATTTCATTTATGGGATGATTACTATTGGATGGAGATGGGATGTTCCTGGAGTAGGAGCTGGATCCGTAAAGAATTGTAAAGCTTTCTCCAGAGGAAAACATTGAGACACTGATGGTGGCCTGAGGGTGGACACCAGCCCACCAGTCATTTAGTACCAGTTCGTCCCTTCTGTGACTATTTTTGACTTCACAATGAGTGGGGAAAAAGATGAGTGGGATAGACACAGGAAGGAAATCTTTCCCCTGTGTTACCACACAGCACATCTGGGTCTGTTGCTAACACACCACACCTTTGATCTCCAGAATAAGACTGCTTTGCTTTTCATTCATGTTAGAGCCATATTTCAGTCTGAATATGGCTCAAATGATTCTGATCTTCCTTCGGTATTTAAGTGGTAGGTATTCTTCCAGAGTCCTGAGATGGTGATGTAAAAATTCCTAAGCGTATGTTGTTTTGGAATGACACAATATTCTGTGTGGTCTGTTCAACATTAATGTACTTGGTTTGAGTGGGACAGAAGAAACTAGATAAATATCTTGACTTTTATTTTATGGGCTCATCCATCTGAAACGCACAACTTTATTTTTTCATCCTGCGTTTTTGTGTGAAAAGTGTTAAGCTACTCTTTGAAGTTTGTTGAATGCTTGATTTTTGACTTACGACGTGACAGATTCTGTGTGCGTGTGTTTATGATTATTTTTTACTTTCCTAAAATAAAAACTTCTTGGCAGAATTTTATATTCAGAAGAATAATTTTGTGTTTCTAAAGAGGATAAACCCTTAGCCTCTTATTTTGCGAATTGTTACGCTGAATGGATCAGACACTTTTTGTAGTAAATCATGTCTTTCAATGTGTGTCAGACTAAAACACACTCTAAATAATCTGTTCTGAACTATTCTATATGAGGATTTGGACATAAACAATTCGATATATTTTTGGGAAGGAGCTAATATGTTCGTCTTTTGTGAAAGAATACAACCTCCTTTAATACTTTGCAGTTATATTGCTAAAAGGTTTGCATAAAACTAATGAAAATGGCTCAATAGATTTTATATTTTTAAAGGCTCCTTCCAAGGCAGATGTTGTATCCCTTAGGTATATTTCAGCCTTGATTTTAAAAAGTTTCCTTTGCATTTTTTTCCTAATAAACCTTATGTATTATTCTCATACTCTCAAAATAGAAGCAACATGCCCCCCCCTTTTAATCTTCAGGGTTTTTTTAATTTTAGTTTTAATGTATTTATTTAAATGCTTCAGAGGATAAAGAATTAAGAACAGAAGTTTGCATTGCAAGGATTGTGAAGCTATCCATAATTTTAACAAAACCATTGCTAGTGCTTTGGAAAGGCTTTTCTTTAATCAGATATTTAATTCTGCAGCAATCAGAAAAGGATAATGGTGATTCTTTAGCAGCTTAGAAAACAGAAACAATGGCTATTGCAGAGTGCAGCAGTGGTCCTTAACTGTCAGTCTAGTATAGCTGAACACCTATTAAGAGCAAAGGAAGGTGAATTTTCCTCCCATTTGGAACAGTTTCCATCCTCTATTACTTCTTGATGTAATTTGAATTTACCTGTTATTGCACTGATGAATATCTCATATTGCTGTGATGGCTAAAATCTTTGCTATTTGATGGGGTAAAACCTAGAGGGGTCTTGAAGATAAATCCTTTTATGCCTGGGAACCGTGTGCCCTTTTCGTTTAATAACTACGTATTGAATGTCCTCTTCAAACTGGTTAGCAATTTGAATTACAGGTTGCAGTCTGACCCTGGAACTTTGTCAGGAAAAATTTGGTTAAAGTGATTTTCACATTCTCTGATTTATGTAACATCTTTCTCGTTTGTAATTTAAGCAATAACAAAGACTACCACCAAACTTTTTTTGCCTTCAGCAAGCATATTACAGAATATCTTCACTAAAATCACATACTTTTGACTGAAGTTTTAACTTTCTATGTGTCTATGAATAGCCACAGTAATAGGATGCCTGTGGCCACAAGAGGACATACTGAATACAGTTCCATAAGCATTTAATTGCATAAAAGAGAACAAAATCAAAACATATTTTTGAAAGAGATGCACCACAGAATATGTTAAGCCAAATCAGGAAAAGAATTTCTTCTGAGAGCAGAAAATTATTTTCAAATGCTTACTCTAAATAAAACATGAACTTTGGGGACCTAATTGAGAGTTTTAACTAGTAGGAAGTAATGGAAAGATTACATTGAATTGAAAGACTGCATTTAATTGAGTTTGGTTCCAAATTGCCTTCAGTTTTTTTAATTGTCTGTAATTTACTGTAAGTAAAAGTGGTGTTAGAATCAATTTTTATTTAGGATAGCAGAATTAACCAACCAAAAATCCCATTTCATTGTGGAATTGAAGGTGAATGGAGGAATACATTGCTCATAGACAGGGCATTCCAGTTTGTGCTCCTGTGTTGAAGATCAGCCTAGACAAATTTTCCAGAGGTGAAACTCACTTGTGGATTTTCTGCCAGAATTGCAAATTACATGGCACTAGCTTGTTAAAGGAAAAGATATCTAACCAGTGCTGTTGAATGACAGAAGAGAATTCAGTTTAATTTTTGCTACAGTTTTAAAGACCTGGACATGATCTACGTGTATTGTATTTTGTCTCGCTTTCCAGGAACAAGGAAAAACAGTAGAGAACTTCAGACCAGTAACTTAGGTGTGATTTTTTGGCAAGTTCTTTTACTTACTTTTTAACTTTATTAAAACTAAGATTAGTAAAAAAAGGTCAGCTGCTTGCTAAATGGGAGACAAATATTATCCCAACTGTGATCCTCCCATATAGGAAAGATTGAGCTTCCTCTGTATGAACGTTTTCAGCTGTCAGGTGATTGTGGGATGCTGGTCAGTCAGAGCAGCATTCCACTAAGCTAACTGGATCCTGATGGAACAAGAGCTGTAAGGGTTACAGAATCAGATTTTTTATATGCTAGATTGATGAGTTTCCCTGGCTCAGAGTGGAAACTTGATTCAGTACTCAAGATGAGATCTGTGTTTTAAAAGGAGGGCTGGCTGATGATGAACTCTTTCCGTTCTGTGTAAAAGTGTTCTTTTTTTTTTCAAATAGAATATCACCTTTTCCCCAGATGAGACATTTGAGAGATACTTTGTGCATTCAATAGAAGATTCAAGCAGTTAGGAAAATGTCCATCAAATCACTACCAGTTATAAATGAAATCAACAATAGAGAGTGATTGACATATTGGACATAAAAGAAAGCACTGAGGTAGTAGGAATCTGTCCATTAATGCTTTCTGTATGAGCTTTTCAGTAATAGAAGCAGTAAGTTCATCCTAAACCTTTGTCTTCAGGAACAATAAATCTGGTGGTTTTCCTTCACTCACTCTTCTAGGACTGCAGAGTGAACAGCTCCCTTGCTTTAGAGTATGCACGGGACTGGATGTCTCTGTTAAAAAGAAATGGGAAAAAATGTCTTTCCTTATCTCTGGGGTGGATTAGTAACTGTTATATGTAAGAATAAATACTTATAAACAGGGTGCCCATACGCCATGTAGGATGCATACAATTAGTGCATATGTGCTGTAAATCACACACACAACTGTTGTAGGGATCCTGAGAGTGGAGAAACCTTTATACTCAGAATACACTGTTAAATCTCTAACTCCCTTTCCTGAACCATTGCAGTTGCATGGCATCTTGAGCAACTTCATACAGTCCACAGAAGGCAAGATATCTAGACTTTGATGTTTCTAAAGGAATGTTAAGTAAAGTAAGTAGTTGCTTCAGGCTGGATAGGCTAGAGAAGAGATTGCTGCTCTTTAATGTATCTCTGAAAGTCAGATCTCTGAAAGTCAGGCTAGCAAACACACTGTAAGAATACAACAGGGCAGCTGGACAGTTGGGTTGGAGCACAAATTAAAAAGACCTAACTCTAGCTTTGTGCTTAGCTGAATCTAAAGAAAGACTTAAAAAAAAAAAAAAAAAGTCTAGCATTACTGTGACATCAGTTCTGTCCTTTTGTGCAGCTTTTGATGGGCTGTAATTGTCTTCCTGGCATTCACAGTGAATCACATTAATTTTGCTTTTAACTCTTTTGAAATTCAATAGAAAAATATGCAAATGATTTAGGAGGACATATATAATTTAAAAGAGGTGTTACATGGTGGGTTTTTTTTTCAGGAGTGAAAGAGTAGCTTCATTGTCTTTTCAAGACTACTTTATTCATCCTTGATAAATCATGAGCCTGTTTCCTCCCCAAAATTTGAAATGTATTTTTTCCAGCTGCTGATTATATTCTAGTGTTTCTAGTCTGTTTGGAAGGAAGAAGGGGTTCCTGTTGTTGTTATTATTTAATTGCATACATTCCTCCATGACAAAATGGGTTGTTTCCTTATGGATTTTCTTAAAAATGGAACCATCACAGTAATATTAACTGATGTAGTCAGTGATGTAGAGAGGAGATTTATGGGGTGACACTGCCTTCATTATAGACTCGAGGCACATATTTGCTTGTCAAGACTTACAAACCAAGCTATTAACATGCTGAGAAAATCTTCTTTCCCAAAATATAATATGAAATTTTCTTCAATTTACGTGTCAACAAAGTATGTTGTGGATGACCATGCAGAAAGGTGAAGCACATCGTATATGAGCTGTCTCTCTGGATGCCATCTACCTGAGTTTGCAGAAGTCCCCTTTCAGTCCCTAATACCACATGCATGAATAAGTCAAACCCAAGTAAGATGCTCCCCTGATGGTATGTTAAGCAAGATCCATGTGCCTGGTACTTGAAATACCTGTTACCCAGCTTGGATTGGATCATTGACTGAGAAGAAATTACAAATTCTGGTAAGTGCCCTGCTACTTGTAATATAATGTTGAGGTATTCTGCATAAAATTTAGGTAGGTTAGGTAACAGGACTAAGAAGGTTTTATTTGTTGGAGGCTATTAATTGGAACTATTTTTTTTTTTTTTTTTATTCTAAAGGGAATTTCTGCCCACTGTTTGAGATCCTGTCAATAAGCTGGACAATACTTTTGCTGAGGGAATGGTACAATCCAATAGTCATGTTGCTATAGAGGGAGTCCTGTGAAATGCAGAGAAGGAACTCACAGAGATGGGAAGTGAATGACTTGGTTTGACTTGTCACTTTCTAGAATTTCTGGAATTTTTGCACTAGAAGTGTCATTCCTCTGAGGCATAACAAAAAGAGTGTATCAACTGATGTTGATATAAATGGGATGGCTTAAATAATGCTTCAATAATTAATACTTGTGGCATCAAATAATTTCTGAGAAGTTCTCTTGAATTCTGTCCCCCAGCAGTCCAGTCTCCCCTGTTCAAAGACTGATTCTAAACCCACATGAAGACTTTTTTCCCACTTTTGAGCGGGATGGGATGTGGATGAGAGGAGGAACAGAAAAACACCCTACCAAAGGCACCAGCTCACAAAACCTTGCCCTTTGCATGAATATCACCACTGGAGGGGAGATATGCATCTATTCAAACACCATCACGTTTAGCTTGGTGACAATGCAAACGTATATTGAAATCTATTGCTTGCTGTTGACCTGCTGTGAATAGAAAATCAGGTCATGCATAAAGGAATTGGCCTCTCATCCTATGGGCTTCTAGAAGTTACTCAGTACTGGGAGAACACAAGCTGACTGCCTTTGCTTTGATTTTGCATCTTGATTCTGACAGGTGCTTTTGCCAGAATAACTTGTCATCTGGAAAGAGACAACAGTCTTATTGCCCCCCACTCGCTGCCAGAGAGTTTCCCCCTGGAATACTTGGGAGTTTGTCTCTTACGAAATCAAGTGAAAAAGGAAAGTAAAGACACAGAAGCACCGTAAATGGCTATGGAGAGTAATTTTAATATCTCACAGCTTTGACCTAGGAGCAAGCCATTACCCGTCAGCTGTACTGCACTAAGTACAAAATAGAAACAACAAAGGGCAGTTACTGTGAAGAAAACACTTTGTGCCAACTCTCTATCCTGTGGGAACTACTGTTTCTAAAGCTTGAGAAGAATGTAGCAATTAATGTCTGGGAGGCTAAAGCTTATATTGGTCATTAAGGTGTACTTCTTGGATATTTCTCCTGCTGTGTTTGTGACTAACATGGGCTCCTGGGGGCTATCTGAGGGATAAAATGTTGCTGATTTAAGCACTCTGCAGAGCGCTGGCTACCCTTGCAGTCACAGGGAGTTGGTAGTGCGAGGAGAAGGTGGGCACCTTGCTTCAGAAAGCAAGGAGGTTTGAGACGAACTGGCAATGTGCCTGCTAAATAGGAAGGGAAACAATAGACATTTCTGCTTGGCAAGTATGTTTGATGTGCCAAATTCTCCAGAGTGCATCAGCTCGAACCTTTTCTTTTAGCCCTCTTCCCACAGTTTGAGTTGCTTTTACTTACGAGAAAGGTATGTCTGATGTATTTGTGCACTTGGGGATAGGTGTACCTTTCCGATAAAGCCTGCAAGTGAGGTTGTGTGTGGGAAATACTGAAAAATTACTGATCCTTCTAAAAGGTTTTTAGCCTTAATATTCTTTCAGTCTGTTTCTGCTCACACCTGAGGTGCTGGGTTTGGTAGCAGGAGAGGCCTAAGGGGTTTCTGACCTCAGTTCTTCTTTCACATCCCACCCCATGCTCTGAAGTTATACAAAAATAACTGGGGGGGAGGGGGGCATATGGTAAACTGAACTGACTCAAATTTAGAAATTATTTAAAAGTATTATTTTCATGCTGTGAAGGAAGGAAGGAAATATATTACTCCAATGGCAAGATTGTTTGTGTGCTGTTTGAGGAGGGGACAATGAGCAGCAATACAAGATTGACACCTCCCTAAGTTAGCTTTCAAAACAAAACATTTCTGGAACCACGGCTTAAATTTTTTTCTTTATTTGTGCAAGAAGTCTTTGCTGTTTATCCTGGAATTGTTAATTAACAGTGTATCACTATCTTCCGCCTTTTATGCTGACTACAAGTGTGTCCCTTTAAACTGATTGCTGCGTCTTCACCTGTTCCTA
Organism: Oxyruncus cristatus; assembly: GCA_013399855.1. Taxonomy (NCBI): domain Eukaryota; kingdom Metazoa; phylum Chordata; class Aves; order Passeriformes; family Cotingidae; genus Oxyruncus; species Oxyruncus cristatus. Next base: position 484,152 of record VXAY01005269.1, on the reverse strand, counting down.
TAAATACTTTGAAAAAATACGTTCACTGGCTGTGTTGTATTGTTACTTTTTGATTCCTGTATGTTGTGCCTACATGTATTTTCAAGTACGTTACTCTGAAAACTTAGACCCTGCAGTAGTTCCATAGCTGACATTGAAATTTAACGGTCGATATTTCAATGTGGGTTTTTTTCAATTTTTTTTTTAAACACTAATAAATCCAGTGCATAAAACTCTGCCATGTTCCATTACATTCAAAATCTTGCAGGTAATATTTTAAGATTGAAAGGTTTCTGAGAATTAATTTCCAAATGTGAAAGAGAAGGACAATGACTTCAGTTTTGTTTGTTGTTCTTCAGTACATGTATCAGTGCCAGACCACCAAAGCCAATCCTCTGGCATCTTCATGGTCACTTTCATATACTTTTCTATTAAAACTCTCAAAACGGTACAATATCACTTGGGAAGAATGAAAGTTGCAAAGTTTTATATGTCTATCAACTTCTGCACTTGGCAGTTGGCTTGTTGCTGTCTGTGGAAGAGGACGAAGGTTGTTTACACATCTGAACACTTTACTGTGTTTGCCTTTCTATGTAACCAGTGTAAAAACTGAATGTTAAGACCGTAGTGACGGTTTTGGTGAAGGCAGAGAAACCTCGAATAAGACAAGGACAGCTCTTACAGAGAAGTGGGGAGGTGGGAAAGAATAGAAAAACTTCATGGACTGCACTATTGTTTTATAGAAAAGCAAACACAACCTATCAAAACCAAGGCTTTTTTATTTGTGAATGAGAGTTAAAAGCATGGAGTTCACAGCTAATTTAAGTGAAAGAATGGACTCTGAAACATTTGTCTCCATCCTTTCTTGCTGCTTCCCTTTGTCACTCACTGCTCTTTGCTCAATCTCACACATTCCTTTTCACCAACCTGTCTCACAAATGGATTTCCCTTGACATTCTTCTTTAATAAAGGAGAAATCTAAATATCTGGGTTTACATAAATTTACTGCCAGCCCCCAGGCTTGTCTTAGTGGACATGTAGTTCAAAGTAAATTGCCATACACTATTAGCAGATTGAGAATACTATTGTGTTTCATATTTTTTTTTTCTGTTGCAATATTATCTGATAAAGAAACTTTATCTTTTCCATGCATAATCATGGAAGAAAGGGATGATTTATCCTTTCTCCTGACATGGAGGGAAGACACAGAGAGATGGATGAAAGTGGAAAGACTGCTTTGGTCCTTGTGTAAACTGAAATTTTATGTCACTGGTTATTACAGTCAAGTCCTTAGAGAAGGTGCAGTTGCTGTAGCTTTGTAATTCTGTCATATAGCAGCATCCAATGCGGGTTCCTCTTCACTTTTGCTCCTTCCCAGAATATCACTCACTTTTGTTCTCCACTTTGTAAGCAGTGTGAGTCAATGTCTGTTGGAATTCTTGTAATTGTCTGAAAATCTTTGTACCTGATGGTGCCTTCCCTGGGGAAGCATTTGGGCTAGAAAGAGCAAGAATTTTGCTGGGGAGTGGAAAAAATTCTCACGTTCACAGAGAGATGCTGAAAACATATTGCTCCCCTTCAATCCTGAAACATCCCATGAGTGTTTCCTAAACCAGACTAATGAATTTAGGTGAATTGCTTCCAATTCTTGAGCAGCTGGATTTAGAATGTGATCTCGCAGAGAAATGCATACATAGTCTAGCTTAATAATGCAGGATTTTCTAAATAGATTACACAGCTTTTAGACAATCTGCTTTTCACTGCCAGAAAGGCAGAGTCAGATTTATTCAGAGCATAGCACAGGTGTAACAGACTATGAGCCTTCTCCTAAAATGGCTGTAAATCTACTTATTGTTCATACAGCTCTAAATCCTCTTTTGTCTATGAAGAGGAAAGAGGGTTGTTTGTATTGTGAGATTTGATGTATCTAACTGAGCCTTGGCTTTTAATTTACACACCTACATAATCCCTGCAGAGAGAGAGGTGCTCTGAGTTGTTCTCTCAGGATGCTTATCTTCCTCTATTGACAGAGAGGAGAAATGGAGGGGAGGGCATTCGTCCCTTATATTTAGTTGCAAAGACATGAATATATCCCCTTCTCTCCCACTACCCACGTAGATGAACGTTTCATTCAAGCTAACTAATTTCCAGACATGGAAAAAAAAAATTTGAGAAAATATGTGAGGATTTAAAAGCAAAGGGAAAAGTTGTTGAGGAGAGCAGGCAAAATGCCTGTGCTTGTTTGTTGGAAGCATTAGAGCCCATGGAGGCAACAGTAGAGACTAGGAGACAATGTGCATGGTGATCACTTGCCTGGCATGTGACAATCATGTGGCAATCGAACCCAGCATATGATGATAATAAGGGCTACTCTGCTGAGTTTCACTGAGCACAACATAATTTAGGGAGAGCCCAGAGGAGGAATCCTGCGAGTGCACTGATTCCTTATCCTTGTTTTTACAAAACTGAGGTCACTGTTGGCTACAACTGACGTTTTCCACTCCCACTCCTGTTCACTACAGGCAGGTTTTAAAGTATCCTGACGATTTTAACTCCAATGCGTGTTAAGTAATAAGCATCAAAGAACTTAGATTCTCTTTACCTGCTGCTCCTCCTTGAGGAGAAAGCCACTGTCATGGTGGCTGCTGTTGCTCTTATTGCTAAAATGAGAAATAAAGGGATGAAAAACTAATATAATGAAGTTGAACCACTGTAAAAAAATTAATTGCTAGTAATGCTAAATGCACATACAAATTTTCTTTGTAGTTACAGCCTTTTTACTGTGACACCAAAAAAGGGCAATTTGCCTTAAAAATTCTGACTTTAAACACCAGGCGTTTCACACATGGGGAATTTTGGAAAGATCTAATTTGGGGAAGGGAAAAAAAAACCCCAAAAATGGAAAATAATAAAAGTTATTTGTGGTAACAGCCACTGGAGAATTCAGTGTTTGGGAGATCAGAAGCCCATCAGGTTGGTCTTTCATCAGATGACAAAAGAAGCAAATGAAGTTAAAGCTTCCTGGTGCACTTTACTCACTGTCTCACTATTCCGATAGCCCGGCTAACCTTCAGAGCCACTTCTGGTGCAGAACTGGAGGATTGGGCAGACTATTAACCAGATCAGGGAATTATTTTCACCAGGAACTGTGACTTTCGATTGTTGCTAAAGAATGATGAAATTCTTCTTTCTTAATGACAGCCAGCAGCTCCTGAACCTGCTATGGGCAGCAATGTTGCCAGAAAGGATGTACCAGGATTTCACTACTGCTCAGAAATGTGTAAATAATTTAAAAAAAGTCTTTTTTTTTTTTTTTTTTTTTTTTCCCCCAAAAAACACCCTTTCTTTTTTTTTTAGAA
>VXAY01005269.1:358975-480785 GCA_013399855.1 Oxyruncus cristatus | reverse complement strand
TTTTTTTTTTTTTCCCCACAATAAGCACCTTACTTTATTTTTTAGTAAATGCTAAGGTAGCCAGGCTGTGCAGTGACACAGCTTAATTATGGAGAAAACACCATGGGCATGCTCTTCCTGCACTGAGGGAACGCAGTAACTAGCAAAGAAGAGGATCATCTGAGGGAGAGAAAGAAGTGCTGGTAAAACCAAATAAAGAAAAGAGAGAGTAAGGGACTGGAAGAAATTAAAACACAGGGAAAAGAAAGGTGTCCTCAGTGTTTTTCACCAGTATTCAATGCCCAGACTTGGGCTCACACATTAACTCCAGGTAGCTCCATATAAGATCCTCCACTTGACAGATAAATTAAAGCTGTTTTGCAGTTTGGATCATGTGAGATCTCTCAGCAGTTTTTTTATCCTTCTGAGAGTGGAGAGGGTGAAAAGTAAAGAACAGTCTGCCTTGGGTTCTCATCACACCCTCTGAAGAAGGGAGTTTGGGCACTCCTATCTGCACCCTTGTTTGTGCTGAACTTACATGAATGCCCATCAGGGTGCTCTGAGCTGCCAGCCATATAGAGGAGCAGAACCTGCCTCCTCACCTGTCAAAGGTCCAATAAATTGCACTCAACTGGCAGATACAGTGCCTCATGAGCTAAAAACGTGTGTCTTGTGATAGCAGTGACACATGAGCCAAAATCTTGCTTTCCTTTGAGGCAGCAGCAACCACTGGAGACAGACAGCTCTTCTTGTGTTCATACTATCTGAAAACATATTGTAAGGATGACTTTGCTGGTTTTTTCAGCTCTCATTGCTGGAATGGCATTGTCAAGGAAGGACATTATCTCACTCACATTAATGCAATCTGTGCTCTTATTGTATTTACATTCTGGTAGGTCTTGAAGTCTGAATTGTAAGACTGATTTTTCAAGGTGTCAGATGTATCTGCATCAAAAATGAGTGCCTTGCCCCTTACTCTTACTCAGCAAAGTAAGTGTAATAGTGAAAGTAAATAGGTAATAACTAAAATACTTTGGTCTGTAATAGGCGAATTTTGCTTGTAGAAACTTTATGGTATGAATTTAAGTCGTTATGAGATTTGGGCACAACTTTGTGTGGTTTTTTTTCTGGCATGAAAAATAATTAACAACCTCCTCCTCTCTTCATTTGAACCTTTGATGAAATGTGTGTCTATATTTAAATCAGCTTACAGCACTTGGGAACCCCTTTTGTTAAATTGTGGGCTGTATTATTTGTGATAAAAATGTTATGTGGGCCCAATATAAGTTCAGTCTGTATTTTTTACAATGATATCTGCCTTCTAGGATTTATTTTCCAATTATAATAATACTTATTAAATTTTTGCTTTGCTCTTGGTGATGAGGAAGGTTTTATAAAGATAATTATTCTTCCATCTGTGGTTTTATCACTCAACTTTGTTTTCTCTGTCCTGTCTCTTTCTACCTACTACAGTCAGCATCCCTGCTCCTGCTGGTACAAGCTGTTGTCCCAGTCTGCTCCAGACTTTTAATTTGTGGTTCTTGCAGTTTATTCTAAATCCTCCTTTGCTATAGTCTCCCTGTGAGTGAGTGACTACAGCTGCTATTGGCTTTCCTGCTCTGCTAATCTTCCAAATTAATTTATTTTATTCCCAAATTTCTATTTTCTGCTGCTGCAAAGTAGATTGTGTTCCTGATATTATGTTTTTTTGTGATCAGCTTCATGTTTTTTTTTTTATCAGTGAACCCCAGCATAGTTACTGCTGCTTGATGGGATGCCTCTGCTGACCTGGCACGCAGCAGCAATTTCTTTCTCCCTCCTTCATTGCTATTTTTGTTTCTTGTCATTCTAACAATTACTAAGTTTTGGAGGTTTTTTGAATCAGCTAATGCTCATTCATATAATTTTCTTCTCCTCATTCCTGTCCCATGAACCTGCCACATTTGATTTGTTCAGCCTTTTATTTGACTACTCAGGCTTTATGTGTGCATATACTCGTGTCCTATGTGGACTTTTTTTTTTCTTTTCCCCAATGGCTTTTGCAAAGGTGGCCGATTTCAGTCGTACCTCAGAGGGGTAAAGTTATCCAGGAAAAGTTTTGCCCTTTCTGTGAAAACAAGCAGCGCTGAAAAAAATGCACCACTGTAGGTGTTTCAATGTATGTGTTATTGGACACTAGAGATGCTGTGCTGCAGACATCACTTTAGAAGGGCTCTGAGGAGAGACACTTTGAATTGGAGCTCATTCTTTTGGCATATGTTCACATGAAACAAAACTATATTGGTCCATATTTGTTTTATTTGCAGTTTCTATTACTGCAACAGAAGGCACATTTTAAAGAAGTTTTGCTAATGTATGTCTGTCTCAGTTGCTAGTATATATGGAATTTGTGTACAATTGCAGTGAAAAATTAATCAAGTTCAGTTATACATAGCTGTTTAAAAAAATAGTTTATTTACTGTGGTAAAGAATGTAGAATATAATCTCTTCTCCCCCCCCCCCCCTTGTTAACTTAATAGACCTGTCTTTTTTGCATGTACCTGAGAGATGATTTTGACACTATTCTTGCTTTATCCTTCATGGGCTTCACAAGCTGCTGTTGAACAATTTTCTGCTCTCTTGTTACAAATAAGTCATGCCTGTACTTAAGTATTCTGTGTGACTTCTTTTTTGTTTTTTTTACCTGCATTTATCCTACGAGTTCTTTTTTAGCTTTTTTTTTTTTTTTTTTCCCCTGTAAAAAAGAATACTGTTTGAATGGAATCTCTCTTCTTTGGTTCTACCCTGCCAAAGGTTATTCTACTGAGACTGTCAATGGAAATGCATGAGGCTGAAAAGTCTGCAACAGCAAAGGGTTGCTGTAATCCTTTAGTGTAATTCTACAGGCGATGAGGTCTTTTAGGAGTAAAATAGGTTCACAGTTCAGGCTCTAGCTATAGCTATATCATGTCTCATCCCTGGGATACATTAAAAACTGACTGGTTTAAGTACAGATTTTCTGGCATGGAGAATAATGTTGGCATGGGTGACAACATCTGTTTGGATGACTGTATTTCCAATTTCCAGAGCTCTTCAGAAAAGCTCTGAGAGTTTCCAAAATGGCAATTCTTATTTTTGCTTTGCCACATCCAGAGGTAATTCTTTTTATCATCCATTAATTTCAGTAATGATTTTCCACACAAAAACTCAAACATCTGAAATGAGGCCACTTTAGCTGAGTACTGTTGATTGAAATAAAATGAGAGGCATCAGGGCGAGGCTGAGCAATGAAAGGACTGTACAACCCAGGGCTCTTGCAAATGGAGGTGAGGATGACTGGCAGAGGGTGTAATGCTTCTCAGGGGCAAACTTCATCTCTACTACTAGACTTTGGCATTTTGAAACTGTCTTCCTTCTCCTTATCTGTGTTAACATCAAATGTAGATACCTTTGCCACAAGAATTCCCAATCCACATTTCAGGCAAGAGTGAACAATTCAACATGGCATGTTTGCTGTTCCCTGCCTAAGTTCTCTTAATTACTTTCCTCAGCATTGTATCTTTGGTGAAAGGTAATTCTTTACTGCTGAAGCTGGGACTGTTTCAGATGATGTGAAATAGCCATTAGGTTTTTCCTGGTTTCCATATTGTTGATAAATCTAAGGATTCTTTCCATCTGATGTTAGGATGCTTTCTGAGACTGGAGAATTCATTAAATGTGTTGTTCAAAACTATCATGCTGGAGAGAAGGATACATAAAAATTTCATTGAGTGACACTTGCCTTACCTACCTTTGCTATCTTTTGTTGGTGCAAATGAAGGAGCTTCTTGCCCAGAGCTCAGAAATCTGAAAATACTTATAGTTAAGCTCTCTTTCTTTAGGTGAATAAATAAATAAAAGAATGGAAATTTTTAGTACCTGGCAACATGATTTCAGAATCTCTGAGAGATTCTCTCTCTCACTCTCTCTCCCTCTCTGAGAGAACACTCTTCATTGCATGATAATGTTTATCACTGGTGACTACTATGTTTCTTAAAATTGCCTCTAAATATGTCTACACGGGTGCAAAATCATACATGCACTTGCAAAGCATTTCTTACACAATCCGAAGGAGCGTGGAGGAAGAGATCCAGGTCTGGGCTATCTAAGGAAGTAGGACAAGGGTCTGCTCAGTGCAACACCCAAGAAAAGGACTACCAGAAGAACAGAACTTGGCATGAGAAACTTTTAAAGATTTACATCAAACCTAGCTGCAATTTTAGGATCCTGTTTTATCCAGAAGAGTAGAATTGTACTGGCATAGTACTACGGAGAGAAAAAAATGGGAAAAAGAAAGGACTTGATAGCATGGCTAGACTCATGTCTACGACAGCTGCTGAGAGCTCTGTTTCTGTAGCCAGTCAAAATAAAATTCTGATGCTAAGTTGCCTGAGATACATTCATGCACAATAAAAATTTGAGATGAAGAGTGGCATAAACATGTACTACAAGTTTGGCCTCTGTAGGAGAGACTTTTTAAAATCTGTAATGCAAATCTCAAAAGCTGTATAATGAACATAAAGAGGAATATAAGAAAATTGTGTAACTTAAAATTACCATGGAGGAAATAATTTTTAAATAGTGTAAGTAGGAATAATTTAAAATTATTGATACTGCAAGAGATTCTTTTTCAGTAAGAATGAAAATTGTGGAATGTTTATATCATAATTTCTGACAGGAGAATAGAAAAAAAAATTTGTGTAGTGAATGAATCTCTGGAACAGGGACCTTGCCTTCCAGCAACCCGCTTTATCTCCATGGCAGAGATCTGAAGGGTCTGATTATTTCAAGGATGCCCTATAACACCTAGCTCAGTCTCAGGCAACTAACAAGAACCAAACAATTTTCAATTAACACAGCCTAGGGTGAATCTGTCTGTTTTGTAGCATGCCCTCTTGTAGTTAGCTCATGAAAGCTTTCCTAAGCTAGTACAAGTAAAAAATAACATTTTTTTTTACAGCAATCAACTGTAGTGTGCTATGTTTTTCTATGGAGGACAAAACCTTTGATTTACAGCAAATTATCACAGTAATAATATATTGGTATTTCACTCAGTATTCCATGTTCCTCCACCAAGTTATATGGTAGGGACTTAAGAGATTTGTTGATCACAATGTGTCCTTTTTTCCCAATCAAGGGCTAGCTGCAGCTAAGTTCTTGCTGTTATGACAAGCAGCTTCCAGCTCTGATGCATTGTCACCCCCAGCACCCAATTTGGACACAGATAGGAGGACCCAATGAAGGAAACCAACTGTATGACACAGGTACCCTGAACAAATTCCTGATTTTGGGGGAATTGACATATGACAGACAATTTTTGTGACCTATTTACATAGGGAAATGAAATGATCTGACAGAGTATCTAAGTGGCAAATAAAACTCAAGTGAAATCTAAAGGCTGTGATACCTGAAATGAAAAAAAGAAGTATTGGTGGTTCAACAAAAAAATGTGAATATGCAGCAAATATCTTTCAGCAAATGCAAGGTTGTCTGAAGTCATGCTTTCTATGTTCTGAAGGATAAGTGAGGAAGAACAGGCACATGGATAACTATTTTGGTGTAGCTGATATGATGCAGCTAATTTTTATTGTAGTGTCTAAGCCCTATCAGTTTATTTCAAATATTTCACTTGCATGTGTGACCTAAAAGAATTTTACGCAAAGGTTTTAAATTACTTTGGAAGATTGATATTATGATCAATTTATTTAGTTTTTTAGTATAAGGAAACCTCTCCTCGAACTTCGATTTTCTAAAGTTCCTTTTATTATCCTTCCATTCAAACACTCACATATTGTTGGAATAAAATTTTATTGTGAGAAAAAAAATTAAGTATTTGACAGAACTGAGAGAGAATGTGTCACTAGTGGAGTCAGCATAGTGCACCAAGACATACATAAAGTATTTCTGAGTTAGTTGAAAATATAGGAACTTCTCATTTTTTCTAAAAGTTTACATTGACTGTCAGAAATAGTTCATTAAAATTGATACTTTCTGGCAACAGTTTCGGTTTTGGTGAATTAATATTTTCTAACATTTCTCCCCCATCTGCCTCAAAAACAAAAAGAACTTAGTCCCAAAATATTTTGTCAAAAAGACTATGATCAAACCAGTTTGACATCATTTGTGTTCAGGAACTGATACAGATAAACAAACATTGATTCCATGCCACTGATCTGTTTGAAAGCTGGCTCAACATCTGTTACTGTTTGGCAGAGGGGTACAATGTACAGATTTTTAAAGCCTTGTAAAATTCTTTCATATTTATTTAATGATTGATATTTCATTGCAGTTACTAACTTGATAAAATTCTTCACCAGAGGTAGGAGGATGAGGGGAAGTTAAGAGACAAGCACATCTGCTAGTCTTCTGGAGATCCAACAAACTTCTAAATGAGATTTAGACTTTGAACTCCTTTCAAGTTTATTTTCATCCTCAAACCCAGAGAGGATAGTAATGGGCTGAAAGGAAACAAACTGTATTGCCATAAAATGTATCTCAGAGGAGCCTTTATGATGGGTCTATCACCAGTTTCATTAGTCAAATGTTTTTGTTGGAGAAATAATGGAAGCTGGCTGTTTTCCTAGCAAGTACATACCACCATCTATGATGCTTCTGCACTTCTAACAATTATTAAAAAATAATTTGAAATATTCCTTCTCACAAAGGATAGTAATCATGTAGTTGTAATTAGAATGGAGTAAGACTTCTGAAAATACTGTGCACAGGAAGCACATTCTGAAAAATATAATTCATTAAGTGGCAGAAAAGTGAAATTTTGGAATGATGAAAAATAATAGTTGCCATCTTAAGTGTTGAAGTGTTCTATTCAAACCATTCTTAACTTGTTTACATTTGAGATACATTAGTCTTTAAATCAGATACTAAAACTGTACTGTAACTAGATGTTATCCTTAATAAGTTTTGCAGTATCAAAATCTCTATGGGCACGTCTGCTCTGTTCTGTAAGATGATAAACAGATATTCCCAAGCTGGTGTTAAAAGAGCTAGAAACAGAACAGCATGGTCACTCCACTAGCCCCAGACATCTTGTTGCTTAGCCTGGAAGCAGGTGGTGGAGCTGAGATCAGAGCCAGAATCATTAGCAGTATGTTGCAGTGCTCCATGGATGATGATCCGCTTTGCTCGGGGGCAGGTTGAGATCCCCTGCATAAGAAACCCAGTGCTCAGAGCTCATATGCTGCCCTGTGGAGCCGGCAGCAAAGTTGCTTTGTCTTTTCCAAGGCTAACTGGCTAAATATCAGGTTCATATATTTGGTAACACTGGGGCACTGGGTTTTCTGTCAACCCTATATATAAGACAAGCCACACAGCTTTGTTCTCAGGCAACTGAATTTACAAAGCTAGGGATTTAAACTTAGTTTCTCCAATTACTGCAGCTACAGCTGTATCAGCCAGTCTTTCCAAAAGTGAAGGTATAACAACAGCTGGCATCTCTGGAAAAGTACAGCTGTAGCTAAAAATAAGCCATTTTTATGATGGTGTTCTAGAACAAACCTCAACTTCAGTATACTATAATGATATGCAATTTAAGTTTACAAACTTTAACAATGAAAATAGGAAAAGGCCAAAACTTAGGTTGTCTATGAGCTCTCATGCCATGCATCATGGCACAATCTTTGCTCTCCATAAGATTTCTCATTCTCTTTTACACCCTCTATATTTTTTTGTGGTTTTGAGCTTGAGACATTGAGCAAGCAGCAGAGAAATCCCTTCTGGGTTTAGTTTCTTTCATGAAACAAATGCAGGGGAAACTGTAAAAGAACAAATCCGGTATAAAGGGAATTTGTCAAGAACACAAATGTGAAGCAAGCCTTTGTTGATCGTATGCTAATTATAGTGGAGTTATCTTTCCAGAATACTCTTAATTGTACCTGTTTGAATCTATTTTGCTGTTATGTGCATTGCCTCTATTTTAAATAATAATAGTTTTATTGAATTATGATACAAAGTCTTACAATCTGAGAAAGCCATAGAAACATGGCTTTCCAACCTTGTTCTGGAAAACCACAAAGCTTGTCTCATGATATTAAGTGAACAAATGCATTTTATTTGAAACAAAACCAAGGTTTTGAAATTTTTGGCATCACTGACACATATTTTTAATAGTTGGGTGAGTGAAAACAGAAAAGGGTTGGAATCTTTTACCAAATGGTCTAAGGAACTTTTTTAGCAATGATATTCCCACTTTTTCAATCTTTGAGGATATTTGTTAGTAGAAAAGCTATTTAATCTGTCATTCCCTTCCAGAACCAAAATCTTTAGTAGAAAAAACATGAGCCTTTACTAGATGTTTTCAGCTTATAATGAAAGAAAAAAAAAAATTGGAATATTTTAATTTTAAAAGCACAAACAGTTGATGCTAAAAGTAAAATTCATCTTTCCCCAACACGGCACATATCGATTTAAGTTTAATTACAAGTAACAGCATCAATACCATCTTGATGCTCGTCAGAATATTGAAGAGTTTTTTGACGGATGTTGGCAATACAGCAGTAATTATGAATCTTTCCCTGTCGTATAATTTAATTTTTTAATGAAATCACACAATTTATAGACTCTTCAGGTACATTTAGATCCACAGCCTATTGTGTGCACCCAGCACAGCACACGCCAACCTGTATTTTAGGTGAAATCTATGCAAGTCTAAAAATAACTCTATGAACATATGTGCTACAGTACTTTGAGGTAACCTTTGTTTTCTCTCAACTTAATGTAATAAATCAAAACTGTAGAGCCAAGCACAAGCTGTTGCAGCTCCTCTTGCACAGTCATACATCACTTTTCAGTGCAAGAAGGAAAGTTCTGATATGTACGTACTATATAATCTGTAGAAAGTACTTGTGGTAGGGTTTTAAAAAGATATGTAGGGTTTGTAGGGCACTTAATCTCCACCTCTTTAAAAAACCCACGTTAGTAAAAGACATGGCTGATCGGAGAGTAACTTTCTATTGAATTTTTTTACCACTTTAAGGGCTCTATACTTATAGATCACCTGCTGGATGATTACTAAGTGTTCATTATCTGTGCTTTGTGTTAAATTAGACCAAGGTCTCTTCACCACAAGTCTGTCTCAGAGCACCTTGAATAATACATGGACCTCACTCCCACTCTTGTGGGTTTTCTTTGAGGTCCAATACTTAGTGATTGGAGCTGCTTTCATCGTCTGAGGAGTAAAGCAAATAGGTGTAGAAGCTGAAGAAACAGTGCTCATTTTGGCATGTCTGCTTTGTGTGCTCTGGTCAGTGGGAAGAAGTTTGTCAGGTTGTCACTCATGATTATCACATTGGGCTGAGCATTTAAAAAGTGAAAGCAAATTACTTGTGGAAAACAAGCTAAACTTGTGACTCCTAAAAGACAAACAGCTTGACAACAAAGGGCTGTTGATGCCAAGGAAAGGCTGATCAGCCTGACAGAAGGACTGGAGGGAAAGAGGAAGATACAAGGAAACTGGTAGTAGTGTCAGCAGTATGAAGAAATGCCAAGGAGGCAAAAGGAAAGGTTGTGCAGGGGAGTTTAATATGCAAAGTTGCAAAGGCACCACCCGTGCCTTTGAAGACCTTCATTTATCAAACTAATGAGTATTAATAGATGTTAGAACAATAACAACAAATAGTGCAGGAAGGGTGCTATATGTTTTCTGGTTTGTGTGTCTTGTATCTTGAAAGGGTAGAACTAAGTAGAAAGGTGGCATTCAAGTCCTCAGTTATTTCAGTGGGGGTTTGTCTATTTGTTTGGAACTGCTTCAGGCAATGTCCTTTCTTGTAACACCATGTCTTTGTCAGTTAAAAAAAAATCTACATCTGAAATCTAACATTTTTTTGTGGGTGAGTGAAAGAGCAGTCGTGTAACTTAGAGTTATACCTTTCAGCTAGTTTATCTCAAGCCAGCTGAATGAATACAAAGCCACCTGTTACAGATACAAAATATCTTTAACCACACTGGTGTTGGGACTTAACAACTTATGCTGATAAAATACAAGTAGCTAAACACCAAATTCAATTTAGGATAAAATAATTGCTAATAGTCTATAAAAAAATAAAGACATGGCTTATATTCTTTGTAAAATGATCTGCCTGTAAATTAAAAGTTTTGGATTATGATGCATAGACTGAAATAATATGAATGAAATCTCTGGCAGTAGACTGATGCAGCAACTCATTGTGTGGGGTTGACATCGTGCAGGTATTTTCGGCTTGTCTTCTAGTTAACTTCTTAATCCTTTTTAATTTTTCTCTGTATTTGGCCTTCAAATGTCTCTTATGTCTGTGGGGTGGGATCTTTTGTTTGAGTGTTTTGTTGTGGTTTTTTTTAGAAGGTAGCACATAAGTAGCCCTAAATATTTGGCTACTGAGACCCCTTTTTAATAAACTTTTTCAAAAAATCTGATATTCAAAGTTTCTTGTTATCATGGTTAAACCATGACTCATGGTTATTATAATATTATGTGAAAGTAGTCAGGGTGGAACCAGCTGTTCAGATCACCATAGATTCTCACACTGACTTTGTTTTCAGGATTTAAGGAGACTCCTTAGGGTGAGCTCGTAAAGACTGGTGATTACCAGCCTCTATGTGTGGTTTTTTTCTTTCCCAGGATGGATTCTGAACTTAATGTGTTCTTCACAGTTTGGGTTACTGCTTGTCTGAATGATGAGGACAGTGCTATGAGGCCTGAAGACTGCCACCAGAAGATCAGTCTTTTGTCTCACCAAAGGCTTCAGCATCTTCAACCAAAGCAAAACACTCCGCCCAGTCCTGGGATAGATTTTTTTTTAGTAAGCCCTGGACAGTAAGCAAATAATGAAGTTCATGGCATAATAAGGAAAGAAAGGGATTTTTAGCTTTATTGCTCATCTGTTGGAAGGGTTACTTGAAGGGAGATGAGGGTGAAGAACCTTGGTGCGGCCTCTTGGACAGCACTGGATCACAGATGAGGAACACAGGCCATCTCTGTGGGGAGTGCTGAAGCTGGCAGATTTTTTGTCTCCTATCAGAAGGTCACAACGTAGTGGGGTGATGTATTACATACAAATGCCATATGGCACCACTTGACAATACTGCTGTAATTAAAAATAACACCTGGACACCGTAAGACTACTGTGGGTTGTGTTTCTTCAATCTATCTTATTTGCAAATTTCCCATTGTATTTCATCTGCTTACTTTCATTGAAAGGAGACAAGTTGAGCTTTTTACCACATGTATTCTACAGTAAATACCTAGAAATACTCAAATAGAGAGGTAAATAAACATATCTATTTTAACACAGTCAGTAATCCCTTTACTGTAAATTATGTTAAGCATAGAAAGAGACAAGGTATTCCACTCAGAATATTGAATCCCTTTCAAGATAACTTTCTTAAGTGAGGCTTAAATGTAACGTGTAAAATGTTAATGCAAGTAATTTTGATTTTGTTGCCTGTGAATTATTCCGATATGAGTATCTGCTATGTGTAGTCTACAAGTTCGCAGAAGAATCTTATCTAACTACTCTGACAGTCAATCATTAGGAGCTTTAAGAAAGTATAATGTGCTCTAGTGCTGTAACTCAGCTGATTGCACTAACAGAGCTCAAAGCAAAACATTTGTACTATGAAGGTTATTAAGAAAAAGGTACTTATGCGTTATGAAGAGAGGTGTTAGCAAACCACAATTACATCCAGTAAAGTAGATTATCATGCAAAAACCATAGTATTGAAGTCTTCTTAGAGATATAATTGTCTGTGCCTCAGTTGAAACATATGCCTCTTTTGAATGCTTGGTATGGCATGCATGCATACAAGCAACTCATCAACAAACAGCCCTCGAGTAATTAGGTAACAATGTCTAGAAGCATCACAAAATGATTTAAAAAGTTAGGTGATCCAAGATGTGATTTGGCACAGGAAGAAAGAGTTGAGTGCAAACAGCAGTGAAGTGTTGGGGGCTGGGGTTATATACCTTGGTTACACAGTGTTTTTTACCTTTCCTGTCTTGTCCTCCTTTTGTCTGCTTCTCATTTTCTTCAGGACAGAGATCACCTACAACTGCATGTGTGTTGTGTGTGACATTGCACACTGGGGTCTTGGGACAGGGGATGTGTTAAAAGATGATCTTGCAACATAGAAGCAGAGTATGATAGAGGTTACAAGGGTGGTAAGAGGAGATGGATGTCATCATGGTTTTGTGTTTTGGTTTGGTTTGGTTTGGGTTTTTTTATCTCTTGTAACAGTCAGTTGTGTGATGCGATGATAGAAATAATTTGGCATGTAGAGGGCACGTGGATGGATAGGTTTCTAGGAGAAAGATGTAAATGGTAAAGAAAAGGTATAGCAGAGGGAAATGTAGAAAGTCATAAAAAAGCAAATAGATACAAAGTCTGTATTTGCCATGGAAGGAAAAATTACTCTGAAGTTTTAAGGAAATTGACTTTGAAACTTTTTCATTTCTACGCTCCATATAAAAGATGGGAGAGTTTTGGGGGGAAAGTAGCAAGTTTGGGACAGAATTCAAAAAGCAACATATGTTCTGATCCATCTCCATGTCTAGTACCTTCAGTGTTATTTTTAATGTGGCATTGCACATGGCAAGCTTATAAAAGAGTGTGGTCCCAATGACCTGTCTCAGAATAGGGAAGAAGACTTCTGGGCAGCTTTCCAGACCTCTAGATGTCCTGTGAGTCTAGCTGTTTGAGGTGGCACAGCAGTCTGGTTTGCTGCTCTCAATACCATTCTCCATTCAAGCATGCAGCAGTAAGCTCCACCGTAGCAGAGTTCAGCTTATTAGGAAGGCCAAATGCACTCACCTTTAAGAACAAATGAAAGTCTCAATCCTTTCAAAAGCTACCAAGCAATGCATACTGCTTCATGGCCTGCATCCAAGTGTGCCCCTGCTTCTTGGAAGCATGATGCCATTTTGGTTAGCAGGAGACAAATTTTAGCCTCAAAGAGCCAGAGAGGCTCCAAGTACAGGTCACATTGTTTTAAGCTGCATTCAGAAGTCAACTAAAGATATTATCTGTGCACACACTTTGTTTACTTAACCCATTGCAAGAAATTTTCTTGTTCCCTGTATCTAGATACTGGATTCAGCTACCTGCTTTCTATTTCTCAGGTGTCACCATACACGAACTTCTTAATGTATGCAGGCCCAGGCTGTTTATCTGGTTCTGATTTCTCAGTATCTGAGTTTGTCTGAAAAATTGCACATACCAGCAAAAGGGGAAGAGGACATCACGATTCTGTTTCTAGGCTTTTTTTCATTCAGATGCTGTCTTGGATGTGTTTTCTGGATGCTCCTTGTTATGCCATGGTGCTCTTTCTACTGTGCATTTATGGTTCATATAGTGATTTTATGTGGTGTTTCTCTTGATAATTGGAAGTGGATTTTCAGGAGCAGATTAAAAGTAAGTAAAATTGTCAGAGGCAATATGCAGCAATTACTTTGTTCTTTAGAGAGCTTAAACGAAGGGACAGACACTCAAATGAGAATCTTCCTATCCAGGATTTTCTATTTTTTGAAAACCACTCAAAACTGCTTCAGTACACAGTATCATTACAAACCACTATTACAAGTAATTTGCTAGAGATGCATGAGCAAGTTAAAAGTGGTTTTGGACATGAATTATTCCTCTTGGTAACATCTACTATTCAGATAAACATTAGACAGTAGCTGGGTGTGAAAAATGTGGAGGAAGGAAAATGGAAATGTGCAAAGGAAATATGAAAATGTAACTGCATAAAACTGTAGTAAGGGAGTGGCAACAGGGTGTATACTAAACAGAGGTAAAGTTGCAGAAAAGACAGGATTATTTTTATTCATTTTTTGAAGTTTATGTGCATCTCAAGGGACATGACAGAAATGTGCAACTTCTTTGAACCTCAGCTTCATCCCTCTAGTACAAAAGAAACAAGGGGTTCTTGTGAAAATGAATGTTCAGCTGTGCAAATAAAGGTCACATGGATGTGCTTCAGATTGCAGATGATTCTGGTAATGCAGTGCGCAATGGCTTCTTAAAGATCAGCAATCTGCAGGTTGTGAAGAGTGAGGAATGCTGACATCAGCCAGGAGAGGAGCAGGGGCTGGAAACTTGTCAGGAAGCGTAACTTCTCTTCCTAGGCTAAGAAATGTATGCAAGTTTTCCTTTGCAGTGTCAACAAGAGGCCATGAAGTTCTACCTGAATGTAACACTATGTTTATGTCAGGCTGAAAAAGAATCTTCAGTGGTGGCTTTATAATTTTGGTTAACCCAGACTTCATTTACAAATGAAAAAAAGTTACACTGCAAAAGTGATATCATCAGTTTTTTCACTATATGTACTTGTGTAAGTTTCTACATGTGTTTTTAATATATGCATCCTAAAACAATATACCTCATGAGACAGGTTGCTCTCATGTTACAAATTATGTGATATTAAAAAGAAAATTGCAATACCTAGATATATTGGACATTGTTAAGTACTCGTTTTATTTCAAAGTTTCTTATCACTATGTAGCTCTGTCACATTTCTCCCCATTATTTGTATATTGACAGAGACACTCATAACGTTTTTGTCTTTATAAGCATATGCTTTTGTTGTTTGACTGCTTTTGCCTTTTTAATTGACCTTGCTGCTTTCTCTGTGGCACGGATTGGTGTTACTAGTATTCAAAATTACATTCAGAAAATGTGTAAAGTGTCTGGAGAGCAGTAGAAAGATGTTGCATCCATTTCATACTGTAACTGAGTAAGATAGCAAGGTCACAGCTCTCACCTTGAGTGTCACCAGGAACTCAGGGGTGGGGGCTGGTGCAGTTTTTGTGTGGATCATGTAATTCTCGGGCATTTAAATGGCTTGTGCAAGCTGTCAGAGGACTGGACTGTTAGTGGCCAGCCAGTTGCTCATCAAGCACAGGATACCAAGGTGGGTTGAGAGTAAGCTGGCATATGAATCGTTTAGCAATGTTTGAGAAATGCTATCGGCTACTGGAAGGGAGCTGTCCTGTAACTCTGGAGATCTCACGCCTGTTTCTGGTTTTGTTGCCAGTCTACTGAGAATCTATCACAGGCAAATTGCCTTTCCTGCCTGTGCTGCTGCACTTTGGCAATTTCTGTACCCTCTCTATTAAAAAGAGTGCTGTTGCTGGTATGGATTGTCACAGACTATGAATGTACACAGTTCATTTGTGCCTTGCTGTCAGGTCCTGTGCTGCTGTTAGCTGTCAAAAATCCCTGAGAATTTTTAACTGTCAGAACCTTTCATTCCTTTCATTCCCCAGTGGAACATTTTGCTGTGGTCATTCCTGTTTTGGGGCTTCTGTCTGCTTCTTGTCATTCCCTGCAATTACCAGCTCTACTCCACACATGTGCAGATGTACACACCCTCATAAATTTTTGCTTATTGCTTCTCATGTGGTTTTCTTTGTTGCCTTCCTCTTGCAGTAGAAGTGCCTCCCTCCCTGAAGGCTTATTGCTGGTGCTTCTATATGGTGAAAGGAGTTACTGGGTCTAAGTTCAGATAACTTGATGGAAGTTGATCCAGTTCTTAATGAGCTTCCTTAAGGAAACTTAATTTGGGGACTCTTTGTTTTCTTCGCTTGTGAAATGGACTGTGGTGTGAAATGGAGCAGATAGAAGATAGGTAGGAAAAACAAAAAGAAAGTAGGAAAGAATCATAGCTCAAGCTGGGCAACCTGTTTTGATTTTGCTCTTAATTTTGTCTTTTTTTTGTTTTTCTTAGTTTGACTTGATTTTATAGAAGCAAATTTTCGTCTAGTCTTGAATTATTTGTAATTTAAATTTATTTTAGTCATCATCAGCTGCAGAAGTACATAGAAGAAAAAAAGAAATAAATGTGCTCTAAGTTCACTGATAATGTAAATGCTGGGATGGGGACTACCTCACTTTGAGTGAGAACAAATTAATTTTGAAGTTTTTGCTGAACAGGAAGTTTGAAAATAGTTGACTTTTAAGTAGATGTGCAGTGTTCTGCTTTCAGGCTTTTAACACTTGATTTTAAAATTAATGGAAAGAAACAGTTGAAATAGCAAGAAACTTGTCTTAACAGCACAGCTCTATGTTTGATACAGCATTGGAGTCTTGAAAGTCCTGTTCCTGTTGCTGAAAACTGTAACTCAGTGATTTTACCTGAAGTGAAGCTTACCTCAGGAAATTTTAGTTTTCAGTTATAATGATATTTATTAGCTATTCAAGTGACTGCTCTCTCCATTTGATGGTTATTGCTTCCTTAGAGATGTCAGGGACAAAGGTGAGAAAGGTAAAGTTTTTTATTGTTGCTGTCTGCATCTACCCAGGATGGTATCTGATTCTTTCCTTAGCTAATCAAATACTCTGCTGTGACAGTTGAGGTTTCTCAGGGAAGTGCACCTGATGACAAAAGTATTGTATAAATAGAAAAGCAGGAAACTACCTGCAGGTTGGAAATCTGTGTTCCCATCCCTACAGCACACTATTTCAGAAGTGAAGGGCAAGGAATTATCAAAGGAAACAAAACATGACATTGTTAATTACACCCAAAGTATTAGAAATTTATCTAAAAATAGTTTTAGAGAATCATGTGAAAATAGTTTATTCCGGCAGCATGCTGACTGTATGTGTAGAGGAGAGAGAGATTGATCACGTATTATAAGGTCTTAATTGGCAGCAATCTGAGTGAAGTATTCTGTTTGGAACTAACAACCATATGAAACTTTCCTCCCTAGACAATGGGTTAATATAACTTCTCAGGTCTCCTCAAAAAGTTGCCGCTTAGAGAGTGAGCTGCTTATGACTCCTATAATAGATGAAAAATGCATGCTCCCACTTGGAGCAGAAGATAATAGGAAAGTGTTATCTGTGGTTTGCAGACTGGCTCTGCTTGCAGAGTGAATGTGCCCTTCCTTGACCTTCAAACACTCAGCCAGTTGAAAGCACTTGCATAAAGAATATGGTCTCTTCACAATAGATCAAACAAGGATGGTAGGTGTTTTTCAGTCACTCTATAGTAGTTACTAATGGAAAAATAACAGCTCAAAATAATTTGCTAAAATGTTTGGATAGAATAAGCATAATGAAGAAGGACACATGTATTTATTGAAACAGCATCAATAAAGTACATGTTATCAAGATACCTGATACAGTGGTCTAAAGCTGGAATTTCTTTAATGAGAAACCTGGGGAGCTGGTGTTTTATCTGTATCAGAAACAGCAGATTTTATGAAAGGTTTTTGAACCTTTGTCTTGTGTAGTTATTTGAAATGGATGTATTTACTACTGTGCTTATGACATAGTTTCTGAAACTTCAAAGTTGAGTTCTCAAAGTCCTTGAGATTAGAAATTAAGGTTTAGGGTTCCTCATTATATATGGTCTAAATTACTAGTACACCCACAGCTTGGTATCATAAAGGTGAAAACCTCTTGTATTCTGTACAGCAGGGGCTGCCCTGGAAAAGCACACTTGGAAAGCCCAAAGACTTTCAGGTTAGTTGTGTGGGACCTGTCTAGATTTTGTTAAACATCAATGGCAACTTAGATATTTTTAGAAAGCATTTCAGTTCAATAATTCCAAATATTCCAGTTAATTCTGTTTCACCTGAAAATTCTCAGTGTAACTTTTAGCCCACCAGTTTGAGTGGAAATCTAATTCTGATGGTTTTGAAAGTTGCATATGACTGCTTTTGAGTCACATCAATATCAATGCCAGTTCAGCCTTGCACCCTAAAGTGGAAGAAAGATATCAATTTTTCTCATTATCTGAAGCATAGGCTATGTTAGCTTCAAAATGGAAACTATAAAGCCTGCTGATGGATAAGGATGTTCCATCCTAGGTGAAATGGAGAATGTACAATCAAACAACTTTTTGATATTTGTTACTGACACTAAGAAGAGAAGAATGCAGCCCTAAAAGCTTAAGTCCTGAGGTTCATCATACATCACAGAAAGCCCTTGTACTCCAAATTTGGGATGGTGCCACAGATTGCTGTTGGGCCTTACAGTTAGTAGGCTTTTGCAATCCTTTTCCTGTGTGTGGCGATTCTTTGCCCTCCCCTGCAGTTAGTCTCTGGTTTTGTTCGTTGTTTTACAGGGTTTTCTTGTTAATTGTTTTCTAACTGGCAATGAATCATCATGTGCTGCTTTGTCTGCTTTCCACTGTTCTGGGGGTTTCTTTATTTATTAATAAAAACAATAGCAAACCAAAATTCATGGCCTTTTCATATTCATTATTTGCATTGTTACAGACCACCTTGCACCTGTGTCATAAATTAAATCTCTAACAGACACTTAACATGCATACAATGAATAATAAAACCAGTGTTCATTTGGCACCAATGTAAAAATAATATATTTACACTCTGTGTGGATCAGCAGTTTCAATATTTGGCTGAATCTGAAGAGGCAATGAATTCTTTTATCTTGCAATTAAGCTCTTTATTTTATACCAATGTTGCTCACATGACAGAATTTACATAAGATGAAACAAAACAAGCTCAGAAAACTGTCCCTGTGAAGAGGAAAAAGGTTATTTCTAAGTAATCACATTCTCTTTTAAAACAAACAATAATGGGAAAGTAGAAAGTGAAAATGGATTCACATCAATCTAAAGAATTAAGAGTTCACTCAGGAAAGCTCAG
The DNA here is from genome assembly GCA_013399855.1 of Oxyruncus cristatus. Taxonomy (NCBI): domain Eukaryota; kingdom Metazoa; phylum Chordata; class Aves; order Passeriformes; family Cotingidae; genus Oxyruncus; species Oxyruncus cristatus. Next base: position 462,184 of record VXAY01005269.1, on the reverse strand, counting down.
GCTGGATGAAAGTCATACCCTGGCTGGAGAAAGACAATAAAGGTGTAGTTAAGGAAAAAAAATGATTAGTTCCTGCTGCTGACTGGAAAAAAAATATGTGCTTCCACCCTGCAGAACTCAGCTTAGAGCTGGCAAGGAACCCTAAAAATATTGGGAACTTGTCATAAACTCTCTAGGTTAGATTTGTATGTGGCTGGAAAGTTCAGTGCTGTTATCTGTGAGAAAGAAAGAGAACTGGGGACTGTTACACTGCTGGAAACTTTCATTTCTCAAATATAGTTTGAAGAACAAATGCCACTAACAGTGGTAGGCAAAAAACATGTTGGAGAGATGACAGCTTGCAGATTTGATCACCAAATGGTCACTGCAAAAAAACCCAAGAGGAAGGTCCTGTACGAGGTCTATTTTGGACTTCTAAGCAGGGTATTGCAGAAGGTAACCTTGAACCAGCTGACCACATGTAGAGAGTTTAAATTAAGCAGAAAATAAAAGTCTGAAAGGATATGCATATGGCAGTCTGAAGTTAGTTGAACCTAAGTTGCTTTTCTTCAAACCAAAAATATAACAAAATATCTAAACTCTCTATTCCTAGAAAGACAACAATGTTTTTATAGACAGGTTCTGGTTTTAGCATCTTCATCCACACAAGAATTTGGGTGTATGTTGGCCTATTCAGCATCACCTGGCAAATTAGTTAAAAAGTGAGTCATCCACCTCTGTTGACAAAATTGAATTTGTTCTGATTTTAAACATGAATGTTGGCTGTAAATAACTGTAAAGGGCATAATTGCTGCTGATTTGGGGGGAACTTGTTCCCATTCCCAAAGCCATCAGCTTTTTCCTTATCTAGTTATGTGCCTCAGTGTAATCAACTCATACAAAAGTTATGCTGAGAGGTAACATTGAACATGATTTTCCTTCCCCCCACCCCCTCCCAGTTTGTTTAGTTTTGATTGTAGTGTTTCCCAAGCTTTAGCTTGTGTCTGGTTTCAGATGGGGTCTGGGGTCTTCCAACTACTGCTTGCACAATGATTGGGGGAAAAGGTGTCGAAGAAGTGAAAGCACAGGATGTAAAATGTCTCTCAATGCCTTGGCTGCCTGTGGTTGCTAGGTTGACTGTAACAGCAGTGAGGCTTGCTGTCCTGCAGAGTCAGCAGGTGTACTGTGTGTTGCCGGAACGCATCGTCTGCCTTCTTGCCCCTGAAAATACTTGACTGAGGCAAACTTTATCCTCACAGGCACTGAAATGCACGGGTATTGTTCAGATGTGATTTTTATGTCTGATGGCAGGTTAAGGAAAAGGACCGCTCTGCTGTTCTGCTAAAGTGGGATTGCAGGTGTGATATAAACCTTATGCAAGACCTTCAGAGACTTCATTTTTTTCTACCTTGCACACACAAAGCAGCTAATTAATTATCAAACTGGCTGGTATAATTCAAGCACCTGCTCTCACAAACTTAATAAGTAGAGCTACAGAAACTGCTGTGCTATGTAGCCCTCACCATAGACAACCCTCCCATATGTCTTGTTTGTAGGTGCTCTTTGTACAAAGCATAGTGCTGGGAATCCTTCAGCATGAGTGCTTCGAAAGACTTTTTGCTCTTCTAGGGCTCTGCTTCCTGGTGCAACTCACCTCGCTCCCCCACTGCCAGGCAGTGGGGCAGGCAGGGATTTCACCCCTGCCAGCTAATGCTGGGCTGGGCAGAGGAACCCAAGCCCAGGCAACCAGCTGTTCTGCTCCTGCCTCCCTGCAAGTCATTGTGGGACCTTGGATAAATTTTTCATGATCCTTTTTCTCTTCTTTGTGCTACTTCTTTTTTTTGTTTGGTTGAAAGCTCTCCAAACTTTGTATTATCTCCATGTACTGTGATGAATACAACAGACCCCTGAACTCTTTTAGGTAGTCCAGTTTCAACCGCAATGTGAATAATTGCAAAACTGAGCTCCATATGATGCCATTTATTCTCAAATACAATTTTCTTATTGAAGCAAAGGGCGACCAACACTTCAAAAGACTGTGTGCTGTGCTGTGGCTCTAGTGAGGATATTGTCAAATGTCCCTGAGGGTTTTTACAATCTCCTGTTTTATTTTTCTGCTAGTAAGTAGCTATATAGAAACAAGCTTTTCATAAGAGCCTGTTGCTGAAGGACTCTGGTCTCACCAACAGTTGAAAGAACATTTATGTTTGCATACTGGTATGCATCAGCAATAGGCAGCTTCTCACTTTGGATGCTCTATACCTGTCTTGTTGCTGCTGTTTATCAAGACAATTTAGTCCTAAAACAGAGTATTAAGGATAATAGTTAAATTATAACATTTTACCAAAGACTAACTAGCAATTTTCTTTTTAAAACAAAATCACTTTGCCTCATGTTGGAGAGGTGGGGAGTAAGGAAGATTCTCTGATGTGGTACAAGTGCCAGTAGCTATTAGTACACTATATATACATTCATCAGAGATTCTGTGCCACAATCTGTAGTGCAAACTGGTAATTTTCTATGTGAAAAAAATAAACAGGTGATTGCATATCTTTAGACACGCAATAGCTGTTTCACAAGCATGAGCCCGTAACATTTTAAAATGCTGTTTTGAGATAGTGTAGCATTCAGAGAATGGGTGTGTTGGTGGTGGTGTTCGTGCCCGTCCCATGTCATGCCCCCCTCTCCCAAAATTTCATTGTAAGCAATGATGCAGAAGAGAATTTTGCTACTCACTTTTGGAAAACATTTTCAGACTAACTGGAGAGAGATGAAAAATGTTTTCTATTGTGTGGTTATCATTTTGCTTTCCTTTAAACAAGTATAATGCAAGAAATTAAATTTTTTTTGCATACTAAAGGTTTTTAAATTCTGTTTAAAATTCATTTGTGTGGTTACTGAAATAACCTTGGCATTTTTCTAGTAAGAACAGGAGCTGTATTTCTGTGGATCATTGCATGTAGGGGTGGGAAAAAATCCAGCAGCACTAGATATATGTGTTAAGTAACAAAATCATGCAAGGAAACTTACGAAGTAAATGATTGACAATGTTGGCCTTTAAGAAAGCATAATTAGTCTGTAAAGTTACTTCCTATTGAGGCTTGTGCTTCCAGTTTGTCTCAGGGTGCTGCTGTTTTTGTCTTGTGTCTGACTGCAGAGTCAAAAAGGAACCAGTGCGTGGGATTTGATTGTTTGTACATAGGGTGGTTAACAGTGGGTGGTTTTTTTTGCTCCTTCTTCTTGAAGGAAGCTTTGATTTTTTGAACAAGAAGCGAAATCTTTAATGTGCATCATGAAGAAAAAAATCTCCAATTATGTGGATTTTAAGACTCTACAGTTACCTTGTGCTGTATCAGGGTGAGCAAAGGAAGAATGTAGTCCATTTGATTGCATGAGGAGATCAGAGGTAGAATGTGCTAAAAGTAAGGAATGAGAATAATTACCACATAGGCCAGGATAGGGTGAATACATACATAAAACATCACCCACTACATATGAAATGTGAAATTTAAGTGCAGATAAGGTAGACTTAGACATCTGCAAATTTGCACTGACTGTCCTCAATCCTCATGACGTGTGGACTGCTAAATGTGAAGGCCTGTGAGCTTTTAACTTAAAAAAAAGTCCTTCTTTATATTCGCACATTTCCCTGAGAAATCTTCTGTTGCGTTGCTGATTCACTTAATACTTCCACTATTGTTTCAGAAGACCCTAGGATTCTTCTGAGCAAACTCTAGTTTTGCCTTTTTCTGAGCATTTTCTTTGTGATGCTTGTGATGCCCCAGGGTCCTTGGTGCGGTAGTTTCTACAGCTGTCATTTACTGCAGTGTTAATTAACTCTTGCGCTCCTCTTGCCCTTCCATTTTAGGAGAAATTAATATAAGAGAACAAAGGGGAGTAAAAAAAGAAGGAATTAAAAAGGTTGTCCGAAGTTGTAACTTTTAGGGATCCTATCAGAGTATTTTGAATACTTGAGGTTGTAACATAGCATCTAGGAGAAGAAAATTGGAAAACTGAGGAAAAGTTTCTTTTCAATGCCTCTCATAAGCCAGTTAGTGGAACATTTATTTCACGTGAGATTACTTCTGTTGGTATTTTATTCTATGGTTGAAAACAAACTAGCCATTTACCAGCGTAATACATAATTTTTACAACTTAGTGTCATTGAAGTTCTTTACTATTCTTGCTTTTTCCGCCTTTCCTCTGTTGTACTGGGCCATTTCTTGGCCACGTATAAGACCTTTAAATTAACCATGGCAAAAACTTAGTAAGTTTCAGAAGATCTGTGAAGAGAGAATGAATTCAAGTGTTAATCTCCCATAAATACATGGCTAGACTTAAAGCACACTATCAAAGCGAAAATGTAAGATTACACAGTAAATCTTAAACTCTAAAACAACTTTAAAGAGGAAGGTTCTGCTTTTCTTCTTGCACAACTCCTGTGGTTCCAAGTTCTGATTGACATGAGTCTTTTAACTCTTAACCTTCAAAAACTTTCTTCTTTAGAGAGATTTCCAGAGACTGAGAAACTCTGCTACCAAGGTACATAGGAAACAAAATTTTCTTTTCATTACCCAGTTTCTCTAAATGAAAGGATCAGATCTGTGGCATTTCTTTGTAGTTTTGAAGCTGGAAATTGTTGTTTCTTGTCACTGTTGTTGCCACTGACAGTGGGTGGTAAGAGAAATGAAGGGACTCTGTGAAGAGAATTTTATGAAGTACAGAAGAGGTCAATGGTGGGTTTGGGAATGATGATATGATTTCTATGCTGAGTTTGGAAAAAATAAAACTGATTTTGTGTGCAGCATCATCTAACAAACTTCCAGCTATACAGGGTTTTTTAATAGAATTTAACTATTTGCAGGTACTAAAGGAGATGGGCTTAGATTTCTTGTGATAAGCTATTTGATTTTCTGAGTAAAGACTCAGTACCATGTAGGCTTCTGGCATTGATGACAGCTGTGCAAATTCCTCTTACTGAAACAGGGGAAGGAGCCTGTTTCAGTAATCAAGCGCCAGCCTTTTCCTTTTCTTATTACTCACTCAGTTGCTGTCTCAGTTCCCAGCTTTATCCTCATTCTTTTAAGGCTGAGGTAAATTGTTAGAAGTGTTTTTCTAGCACATGGGTATGTGACTGTGCACTTCCTCTGGTAGTCCCAGCAGCATGAAATATCTAAAATGTGTCCCACTAAGAGGGATGTGGAAACCAAGTGCTTTCATGTTAAGGGAAGAAGATCTAGAAAAGGTTAAGAACAGTTTGTTGCATCCCAGAACTTAATTTGTGAAACACAGGATTTTTTACAAACTACCAGGTGAGACTAATGACACAGTGTGTTACAAAATTGCCTTGTAAAGGAAAATATTTTGAAATCTCATGTGTAGTTAGCAGGTGGACTAATTAGAGAGTAAATTATTTGTGATATATAACCAAGCAATGTCAAAGCAAGGTTATCACAAGAGCTGGGTATGACTTGTAAAAAAATGAGGAGTATTTGCAGAATTTATGGTAAGCTGTGTTTCTTAAATCAAATCTAGTAGTTACCATGGGCACAACACAAATACACATCTTTAATAATATATCTGAAGTTATAAAAGCAGAAGACAGAAAAAAAATAGAGGGGTTTCCTACCTTTTTTTTTTTTCTTTTTTTCAGTGTGTCTTTATTTTTTTTTTTTTTTTTTTTTTTTTTTTTTTTTTTTGTCCATTGCTAGTGGAGGTGACTGCAGCATTGTGAGAGTATGGTAGTGGAAGAGATTTTGGTTAGAGACTGGTGCTTTACTGCTTGACTGTTGTCAGAGACTAAATATGCTGTCCTATTTCATGACTGAGTTTAGTAACCATTAGTTCACTAGTGGCAGACCTAGGATGATTCTTAATAGAAAAAAAACCAGGAAATGAGGAAAGATATGGTTGAGTTTGATGACATTATAAACGGGATATAGAACTGAATGAGTGGGGGGAAAAAAAGAGAGGGCAAAATAAATAAAGAGAAATTACAGTTATGGAAAATGCAAGAAAGGAAGAAAATGTTGCAAATTTAGGAAGTAAACTGATGCAGAATTAGATGGGAAGAACAATCCTGAACAAAATATAATTCTATTTTTTATTTTCTTAAAGCTCAGTGTAGAAAGGAATAAATTAAATTGTCTGAGCTGGGCAGCTGGATTTTAGGGTATGGGATGCTTGTATTGATGTTCATACTGAGTATCTTTTGAGGGTAACATGAATATTACAGTGATTGTTGCTTTAATCCAGATATCCTTAATGGCCACTCCGTGCATAGAACTAATATGCTCCTCGTAATCTTGTTTGGAAATTACCATTCCATTCCAAATGTATGTGCCTTCACATTTGTCCCTATGAACTGTCACTTTACCTTCAAAACTGATTTGCTGCATTGGTTGCAGACAGTTTTCAACAAAACCTGTTTGAGGGATTCTTTTCCTGGGACTTTTACAATATAATGATGTCAGGGAGTTTAAAATAGAACAACCCTTCAAGTCCAGATTTCTTTTTTGCTGACCTTCCCCTTTCCTTACTTGATTTTGGCCAAAGTGTCCTAGTTTTGGCTGGTATGGGCCAATGGTTTGGATTTGTACTGGAAACAGGGCTGATAATATAGAGATGCTTTTGTTATTGCTGAGCAGTGTTTACACAGAGCCAAGGCCTTTTCTGCTCCTCACACCACCGACCAGAGGGGGAGTTGGTGTTGCACAAAAAGCTGGGAGGGGACACAAGCCAGGACAGCTGACCCCAGAGGATCCAAGGGATATTCCGAGCCGTATGGTGTCATGCTCAGTGTATTAAAGCTGTGAGTGATGGCATTTGTCTTCCCAAGTTACCATTGCGCGTGGTTGAGCCGTGCTCTCTTGGAAATGGCTAAACACCTGCCTGACCATGGGTAGCAGTGAATGAATTCCTTGTTTTTCTTTGCTTGCATACCCAGCTTTTGCTTTTCCTATTAAACTATCTTTATCTCAACACATGAGATTCCAGCTTTTACTTTTCCAATTCTCTCCCCTATTCGGACATAGGAAAGTGAGTTAGCGGCTGCATGGGGCTTGGTGCTGCCTGGGGTTAAACCATAACACCTGAAATGAATACTTGTCCTGTCTGAAGTTGCTTGAGCTTCTTCCTGGAAGGCAGCATGCTCACCTGTGTGATGCCCATCTTACAGTCTGTGCAATTCAGGTAAGTTCCTTGAAACTATAGCCAATACAAATGGCATAGTGTTTGCCAGCTTTGCTTAGGATATGTTTAACAGTTGCAGAAACAAGGAACTACTTAGGACACATATCCTGGTGCTTTTGCTTCTCAACTAGTGCACATGCATATTTTTTATTCAACAATTAAATACACAACAGTAAAGCTATGGCTATTTATGCAAAGTGGGGTTTTTGGTGTTTGCACTGATCTTTTTAAATTTTCATACAAAACTAAGACAAAAACTCCAGAAAAAAAACACATCTATTTTTAATCTTATGACACTAGTGTTTATATTGGAAAATAATAAACAATGCGAAAACTTTCAAGCGTGTACACAATGCTTTATATATTATAAAATGAGAAAGCAAACACTGCTGCCAAATTATATATGTAATGGAAATTGTTAAATGATGCTGGGAACTAAGCATGTTAGACAACTTTATGTTTGTGTAGCCCCAGTCAATAACTGGGGTACGGTGAGCTTAGATCAGCCTGTGTACTTCATTAGTACAATAGCTTGAGGACGTACCTTGTATGGTATGAGGAGGGTGGCAGTGAAGAATGAGGATTTTCAGACAGCTGTGCTGCATATGCCTGTGCATCCCAAGGAACCAGCATCTGAGCTCCATGGTGAGTACAGGAGAGGGCCGTGGCTGTACCGGGTGCTGCCTGGCTGCTGAGGCAAGGCAGTGCCACACAACCACTGAACTTCTGGCAAATGGGGCTCTGCCACTGTGCACCTGCCCTGGGTGTGGAGAGCAGGCGGTCTCCTCCAGCCCCAGCCTCCTGCCCGGCACTGTGGCAGGGTGGGAGACGGCAGATAGCTAAAGACAAACCTGGATTGTTTGCAGAAATACCATAGACTTGTCTTTGTTACTATATTTGCTACTATTTACTTTTTGTTTGGTTGGTTTGGCTTGTTTGTTTTGTTTTGTTTTTTTTTTGTGTGTGTGTGTGGGTTTTTTTTGTTTGTTTGTTTTGGTTTTTTTAATAATTTTACTTTTTTTCATTTCTGGGACATGCCTCATTTAATCAGCATTTCTCTATTTAACTTTAAACTAAGTGAAAACTGGAATAGAGGGAAAGTAAGAAACCTTATATAAAAACACCCATGTTGAAGTGTAGACACTGACAAAATTCAGGCTGCTCAAATTGAGACATGACACTTTGTCCTTAATTTGTACCAGTGGGAAAATGGACATGAAAGGGTGTAAGTTGGGCACAGAGTATCAACTGGGATTTGTGTTTCTGCACATGTCCAAATGTTAACAATGAGCTTAGTCTTTGAAGTTTTCATAAAACCCCAAAAAAACTCTTAAGGAAGTTAAACATAAATCTGTGCTCTGTAAAAATTTTAATTTGGTAACCACCCTTTACATTGATTGTTAGATGTAGCTTAATTTACTTATCCGTTTAGGACTTTTATTTTGGTTGTAAGCATGGTCTTTTTAGAAAGCTTGCTAAAGAACATGTAAATATGATGCATACTGAGCATCTTCAAATGTATAAATCAAAATTACAGTGAAAAAAAAAAGAGGTAGTTGCCCTGGTTGCACTGCAGCAATACATTTCTAGTATATAAATACTGGGGAAAAAAAATCCCTTGGGCATTATATCTGTTTCTGGATTAAATAATCTGCCAAATCTATAGTATCTTTTTTTTTTTTTCCTGACTATAGGTCAAAGATTTTTACAGATATAAGTAAAAGATAATGAAATAAGTAACTATTTTAAGTTATTACTTTAAGGAATATTAAAAGAGAAAATTACAATGGTTTAGTCAGAATCAATTTGCTCAATGGTTTTTCATCTCTCTTGATTATCTTATCCAGGTATAAAATCCCAAAACAGGGATGTGTTGTAAAATGCTGACTTCATCTTCTAAATGACAGCACAATAGTAAAACACAAACCAAGAGTACTTAAAGTTATCAGTATAACACCTTGCTTTTCAAATAGTGATAGCTTATTATAGGATACAACATTCCAGCTGTTTTATTTTTTTAAATAAAATAATACCTTAATTTATTTGTATTCCACCAGAATGAATACATTCATTGCAAATTGCATGCACATAAAAGCGAATCCATTTGTAAACTACATAATATCTTAACAATAAATAGTATTTGATCTAATACATGATGGTAGGGCATTTCTTGTTAAAACTGCAAGCTTTTACCAAAATGAAACCAAACTCTTATTCTTTTTATAAATATTTTAAATCATTTTTAATACGTTTCATACCAAGTATATAAAAATAGTATTTTTAGATAAATTAAGAGGTTTCATTTACATGACAAATAACGTGCAGCAACTAACCACTCTCTAGCAGCTCTATTTGGTTGATTGTCTAGATGACATGCAGCGAATATTGTCCCTTTGCCTTCACAGAACTGACAAAAAGACCAGCAGGACCCACAATCACCTGAAGCAAACAATGCCATATATATTGTTTGGGAACAACAGTCAGACACTCAGGGAAAACCTTTGCTTCAATGAACAAAAGCCACCCATGACAGTTCTTTGTCCTAGACTTCCAGCTGCTCTGACCCTCAGGGTCTTTGGACTATCACAATAGTCTGTCAAACAGACAAGTAAGTTATATCTGTATTCAAAATGTTTTTTCAACATGCTTCTAGAATCTAGAAATTTATTGTTTTTCCTATAGTATGAACCAACATTATCTTCTCTTACTTTCTATAAAACTGAATTTTCATGTTTGTAATCTCCATGATTGCCAAAAAAGAGATCAAATAAAGCAGTCATGCAGTACTCTCTAAATTTAAAACTGGCTGCTGTGGAACATGCTTTGAGTACCACTTCACTGTTTCTCATACGTCTATGGCTTGGTAATCTTTATCTTTAATGTCCTTTGTGCTTGTCACAATGTCTATTGGGAAATCTGGGGTCTGTGCAGAAATTACTCCGGCTGTTCCTTCCAGGTCCCACGCTCCTGGCAGGTTCTCAAGGCTTAATGAACTGATTGCTCCTTGGCTAAAGCTACCTTCCTCAGATCTGCTGGGCAGCACAAGGTGTAACGATGTCTCTGATGAAGAGCATACTGAAGGAGAAAGAGTTGCTGAAATAGACTGAAGAGGAGTCAGGGTAGTGTCTGAATGGGGAGAGGAGCATCTTAAAAATTGCAGGTTGTCTTTCTGAATTACCTGATACTGGGAGGGGGAATTTTGAAGGCCCATTGTATAATAAAATTCACCATCCATAGAATTTTGCAGGTTGGGTTCAGTCCTTTGGGGACTGCTGCCTACAGAGGACAGATCTGTATTCCAAATGTCACATAACGTGTTTCCACGGCAAAGCTGTGCTTTGGTACAGGTGAAGTTTGCAGCTTGCATGCGTGAGCAAGGCTGATGTGTAGTCCAGGCCATTTGAGACTGCAGACTATCCAGTGTGGGGCTTCGAGATATGCTGTGCACAGCACAGAGTCCTGGAGGCTTCTGGGATGTGAGCAGGTTCTCCAGAAGGTGCATCACGTTCTTCATATCCTTACGTAATTGTGAGACTTCTTGAGTTAAGGTTGTCACCTGTTATTGCAGGGCAAAAGTATTTATTTATGCACCATGCCTGAAATACATACATACATACCATTTTTCTTTCTAGCAATGTCAACTTCCATCTGTGGCACAGTGTCTTTACACTAAAAAAAATATATTCTACTAATATATGTGTGGGAAATTGTCCGTGCATCTACCTTACTAAAGCTGCATGTCACAATTCCTGTGGCATATTGAAATAATTAAAGAAACTCAAAAAACCCCCAGTATGATGGATCCACCGTAGGCATAATACATATGATTTTAAATGATTCTCTGCATATAAAGAATGGTCTTAGGGTCAGAACTGAGATGATTTCCATTGCAAGTATGACATCAAAAACTTCTTGATCAATCATTAAATATTTCAAAGCATAAAACTTTGTAAATTAACCAATTTTATTCTGATGAATTATATAAAAATGAGGTCTTGTGAAATCTTGCTCAGAAATACATGTGAAGTACACTGCTGTTTTCACAGCAAAAAAAAGAAACACATATTCTTAGTTGTTGGATGCAAGTAGTTGTTATATGAAAATCTAGTGGACTACTGGTAAAAATGAGAAAAGAAAGAAATAAACAGAACATCTGAAAACTACTTGCTACTTCTAAACATGTAAACAATATAAAAGGTTGTGAAACAGTTTACTTTCATGTACTTATGTTTATGCTTGAAAGGTATTGCACATAGCAGTGAGAAAATAATCCATAGATTGCTCCTGTGTGTGTGCAAAAGGAAGAACCTGATATCCAGTTGGTTACATGAAATAGGTGAAGTCTTTCATCTCCTCAAAACTTGTTGCTTTGGGTGGGGATCAGATTAACAAGTTCTGAATTTGTAAAGTAAACTGATATATGAACGTTACTGGGGATGCTTGTTAGGACTTTATAAGGACATTTTGGGCAACAAAATGTCTAACTCATATATGAAAGTAACTCACTCATCATTTCAAATGTATTTATCTTTCCTTTTTATTTATTCAGGAAAAGTTTTTAGGAAGGTAAAATTAGTTAATTTTTTAATAAAGGGAAATTAAGAATTTCTATCAAGAGGTAGAAATGAACTTTTTCTCCATGATAGCTAATCAATCTATTTTAGGCCAAAAAACTGTCATTACCATTAAAACAGTTTCTTATACTGATGCTAGGGAAAATACTCTGTTGAAAAACAGACGTGACTGCTTGTGTATCTTCAAGCCACATATAAAAAAGAAAAAATGCTAATTTAGGTGGCCCTTTTTTTTGATCTCCAGTAAAGATGCCACCTATTAGATGCCCCACTCAGAATAATTTTCATGTAATCAAAACCAGAAATACAGTTTTAATTTTTCTGACAGGATGATTCTGAAGAAATCTGCTGGAAAGATATTTCAGGCTGAGTTTGACTGTTTTACTACAGGCACAATAATTATAAAGAAATTCTGAGAAGACGTGGGAAGCTCCAACACAGCTCTTATAGATCTCTCTGAGCAAAGAGTTCAAACCCATCCTATTGTTTAATAGTTTTGGAGGGAAAACCCTTAAAGGCAGGAGCCTCTTGACTGACAGATGACAGGATCTCTCTGTGTCTCTGCACTTCTTTCTTTCTCTCTTGTTACCTAACTGAGTCATGCTAGATAGAAAAAACACAGGAGATCCCCTTCTGCTAGCTGAGATTAAGATTTGTCTGCCTGGTAGCTCATTTGAACCACAGTTAATGTGAGGGATTAAAATATGTTGCAAAAGCAATTTGTCAATAGGCTTCCTGTGGGGTCAGAGCAGACAGAGAAGATTCCTGGTACTGTCAGACTTTAAGGTAGCACACTGTGAGATTTCTGGACAAATCATGTACACAAGAATTTCTGTGTTCTTTTTGAAACTAGGAAATGGTATTGCAAAACCTCCAAAACCTTCCCTTACTTGGAAGGAAGTGGGAAGACAGACAATCAAACCCATATGGATTCAGTGGTCATCAATTCCTTTTAAGGATCATCACTGGCCCCTAGTTCTAGTGGATAAAGGAATTGTTTTTTGTGTATAATTTCCCAACTTTCATCAAGTTTTCTGGGCTTTCTGCACTTGTGCAGATAGAAAGATTGACACTACCTTATAAGTATGAACCTTACCCAAAATATGAATGATGTGTGAAAGCTTTCAAATATTTTGTTTGGTTTGATCCATGTTTCGATTTTCCATTTCTGATCACTTATGGACTTTTAAAAAATTTCATCATCCTTTAACATGTTTCTTTTGCCAATTCCTTAAGTCAAGACAGTGAAAATCAATCCGAACAGCAGTACTTGGGGCAGGCCTGAGTTTCTGTTTGTTACAACTTGCTCTAGTGCCCAGATACTACTTTTGACATATCAGCTCTTAGAATGTTCATAAGGTTGCTCTCACACAGACAGAGGAACTGACCTGATAAACCCACCTTTGACCTATGCTACAATAGTTTCCAGAGTAGTTATGGCATACTTAATCAGAAATTCACCACCACCACTTATTAAGATCTATTTGGACCAATACTGCTCATCACATACATAGAGAAAATATGTAGTTTTCAGGATTTTACAAACTATTAATCTTAGAAGATTAAAGCTCCAGCATCTGTACCACAGTAATGATGCTCTATCTGTGTAGTATTATACCTATATAGTCATAGAGGATACTATTACTGTTACTACTAATGCCATACTACTTATCCTATATCCTTGAATAGATGCAAATAAACATGTATAATAGGGGTAAACAATTTTATCACTAATATTAAAAATTTCATAATGCTGCAGAAAGTGCGAAGGGACAAAGACTAAAAGCAAAAGGAATTTTAAGTCTATGAACAGAAGCTGAAAGCAGCACAGTTTCCTCCTGAAAAAAAGGGCTATTTCCTCAGATGCTGGCAAAGCTGCATTCTTTTCAGGAGCTCACTGATTATTTGCTAGGCAAAACAGCTAGTGGTACAAGTGGTTCCTGCTGTGCTAGGCAGACAGCTTCAAAATGGTCTGTAAGATCCCAAATATACTTGAAATGCTGCCTTAACACTTTCTAGGACTTAAAAAGAGATACTGCAATATTTCCAGAAATAGAAACTGCGATTTATACAGATATAATTTGAAGTAGCAAGAAGTGCTTCTCAGATTGGTCAAAAGCAACGTGCTGGTACCTTTTTAGTAGAGTAGGTTACCAGGAAAGAATATCTTCAAAATAGAGTTAAAAAAAAAAAAAAACCCAGAATTTTTTAACACAAGATCTTTATTAATAAGGTTTTCTGATGATCTGACCAGTATAATTTTTAGTGGTTGTATTTTGCTTTTTCAAATTACTTTGACAGTTTCAGTAGAAAGAGTATTTTTCTTTACCACCAGTATTAAACTGTTGAACAGTTTGAATACTTTGTTCTATATAGTTAAATAGGAATATAGTGATGAAAAGCTCTATATAATGTAAGATGATGATGGTGATTATTGTTTTGTTTAAATAGCATTGGCAAAAATGGTTTCTTTGTTTTTCCATGATGTTTTATAATGTTTAATTTTTTTCTTAATGTTAAATGTTTAACTAGAAAGCCTATCTCTTGTCACTGTTCCTGCACAAATCTGCACAAATCTGGAATAAGACTTGTTTTTTCTGATTAGAAGCAGATTCTGATTAACACGTTGGTACTTTTTTTCTCTGTGTGTTTTACTCCCTTTGAAATTCAAACTTCACCTAGACATCTTCCTACCGTGACTCTTTATGAAAACTTAAAGGAATTAAGAATGTTTCCCTCTCAAGAAATGGAAGTTACATTTTGGCAATACTGAGAAGCTGTCTGGCTTGTACTGCACATGGCTTGGTCTTTCATTGCTTCTTCTATTCTGCTTTTTCATGTAGTCAAGGAGGCTTTCAGCTAGCATGAGTTGTTTTCAAGGTTCAGATTGACTAGCTGCTGATATTCTGTTTCTCGCTAAGTGCATTGTTGAATGAATGAAATTGGGGTGAGCTGAGACAGACTCTTCACTGATCAGCTACCAGCAATGCTGTGGCCATTGGTATTACAGTGACAGACGTTTCTGATTTAATGACACTTTAGTAATAAAGCTAGATGTAGAAGGAAAAAAAAAAATCCAGTGCAGCTAATCTGAGTCCAGATTAAATATATAGGATTTGTGCAATGATATGATGGTTCAGTTTCAGTGAAATAAATCCAGCAATCTGGAAGGTTGTGAAATTGGTTTTACTGCATAGGATTAGGAAATTTGCTGGTTTATTTGATGACTCATTAGCCAGTTCTTTGGTAGTTCCAGAGTGACCAGTTTGTCTGGGTAAATTAGGAAACCAAGATTATTGCTATTAAACAAGTAAGGACAAAACAGAAAAGTATAAGGGACAAGATTATTTAAACGTATTCAAGTCAACATGACTCCCATGAAATTCAGTCTAGAAAAAGGGTTCCCAAACTGTAGTTCTAACTATAATTTGTGGCTCTTCATTGCGAGTGAGTCTGGGGCAGGGGGTTGGGGCAGGAGCGGGGGCACGATGATTAGAGGTGTTGAGCACCTCTCCTATGAGGAAAGGTTAAGAGAATTGGGATTGTTCAGCCTGGAAAAGAGAAGGCTTTGGGGTAACCTAACTGCAGCCTATCAGCCTTGCAGCCTCTCCTGAAGGGAGACTACAAGAAAGATGGAGAGCGACTATTTGCAAGAGCACGTAGTAACATGTTGGACAAGGAGAATGGCTTCAAACTGAAAGAGAGGTTTAGATTAGATATCAGGAAGAAATTCTTTACTGTAAGGTTGGTGAGGCATTGGGACAGGTTGCCCGGGGAAGTTGTGGGTGTCTCATCACTGGAACTGTTGAAGGCCAGGTGGGATGGGGTTTTGAGTAACCTGGTCTAGTGAAAGGTGTTCCTGCCCATGGCAGGGAGGCTGGACCAAGATAATCTTTAAGGACACTTCCAATGCAAGCCATTCTGTGATTCTATGATTGTTGGATGTGGATTCTGTCTTCAGGTAGGAATAGAATCAGGACAGTGTCAGCATGATCGTGGCAATAAGAAAACCAGGTTTGGAAATCACTGCTTCAAGGAATTCAGAAAGTGTCAGAGACAAACTCTGACTCACTAGGTACCGACTAAGAGTAAATGGAGGATTGTGGAAATCCCAGCTGGCTGGGAGAAAAGCTGTTAGTACATACTTGTGAAAGAAAGCCTGAGGTGATATAGATACATAATATTGGGCAAAAATATTAAACAAACAATTTTTATAAGCACCTAAAGGAATAGTTAAAAGAGAACAGGCAACATGCATTTCTTAATAATAAACCATGGCAAAACAATGTAATTATTTTCTTTAACTGAAAAGCCATTTCAACATATAGGAAGAAACTTTAGATGCAATATATATCTTGCCTAAAGTCTTTTTAGATGTTACTGTCCACCTGACATTTTTCAGAACTAAGAAAATACGAAGGACATGTAATCACCATGATTAAATCCATACATAATTGGAATGGCTTATGATGAATAATTTGCTGCCATCCATGGACATTTTAAGCTATATTTTTTAGCATCCCAGCCTGATCTGTTTTTATTTAATGTTTATTTTTAATGTCTAAATGGAATTTATGTTCACTTTTAAATACCAGTAATATGAAATTCAACAAAGACAAATGGTAAACATCACATCTGAAAAGAAAATATCAGAGGCACGAATATAATATCCTGCCTATGCAGGGTATAATAGAAATTGTTTGTGGAGTTTTGCTGAATGACACTTTTCAGGCATTAATCATACTCCCAGGATACATAAACAGCATTTTTTCTTCTATTGGACACAGGAAGGGAGTTCTCTTCACAGGGAATTACTTTGGCTGCTTGAAATACACTACAGCTTGAGATTGCATACTTTGTCAGTGATTTCAAAGATTTAACCAAAGACAGTCCAGAAGAAAATGCTACCAATGAAGAGTTTTAGAATACGTAGTGGGCAAAGACAGCCAGAAGGAATTTGGTTCGCTAAGATCTGCTGAAGCATTATGTTTCCAGAATAAATTGCTTTTAGAAGGAGAACAGCAATCAACTTTTTTTTAGTATCTTCTAGGCATGAAAGAAAAAGCAATGAACTTGAATACCAATAGAGATTTACATTTAGATGTTGGGAAAATAGATCTTTTCAGTACAGGAACATTTTGAAATACCTTTTAGAGAGTTAACTGGATAATTGTTGCCATCTATCTTGGTAGTAACATTTTTTATTCAAATCTGAAGTCAGCTTTTGGTTTCCAGTTGATTTGTGTACTGCACGGCTGCCTCTGGTTTAATTTCTTTGTCTCAGGTGCCTTTCTACCAAGGAAAAGTGTGAGAGACACACCACAGTGTACAGAAGTTACGTCATGTATGTGCAGTGTGTTCTACTTAAAAAGAAATTAACTTAAGCTTTAGAGCATCAGCTTATTTTCTATCTTCATCTGCCAATAGCTAGTAAGCTAACACTAAAAGAATGAAAAAATTAGCTGGAAAGACTACTCTATAGTCATCAAAGCATGAAAGCAGAGAGAGAGGCAAAACAACAAAAAGGTAAGAGGTCTTTGGAAACATGAATGTCAATGCTGACAGAAAATACATTTTTAAAATCTTAGTGTGTTTACTTGGCATGTATGGTTTAGAAAGCTTTTTTGTCTTAATAGAAATGATACTAGGTTCTATGTCACTTATGCGGCTAAACCACAAAACAGAAAGATTAGTTGTAATAGTTTTCGTCATACATAAATGTAATTAGTTCACTTTTTGACATGATTTTCCCCATGGAAAGCTGTTTTCCAAAGCAAATTACTGGGATAGCCTTGCTGCAAAGTAATTTCTCTCATGTGAAAATAAAGTTATGAACTTGTTAAAAAGAACATGTATTTAATTGCTCTAAGTCAATCGAGTTCATCATATGAGCTCTCAAGCTGCAAATTGAACTTTAACAGTATATTTCCTATGTAAAACTGAAGGCCTGATTACCAAATTTTCTTCACGACACTGATTATCATTTGCATACATTTTTAATATTAAGCAATGTTTTTTTTCCTGTACTAAGAGGAAAATGAGATTGAATTTTGGCAGCTGGTTGTGAAATAAATTTTAAAATAATATATTTCTAAAATATCTTTAAGTGATTTGGAGAATAAATGTATTTATGTAGGATTGTTCCTTTTGATAGATGAAAGTGAAATATTCCTGTGAATGCATTTTCTCTGTTCTAAATAAGTGCCAGATGCCTAGAGTATTTTAAGCACCTGCATTTCAAAAACCTAAAATTAAAAATAGCTGAATTTCTATTAAGTGCTCCAAGCTGGAGCTAAATAGATGGCAATTATCTAGTACAAAACCTGACCCTATTCATATTTCCTCATGTTTGTTTATTTTTGTGTTGAATGGGAGAAATGTGAGTACTGTGTTCATTATATTGTTTTAGTACTCTAACTGATGTAGTAAAGTACAAAATCAGCCCCCAGATTCTGAAGCTGAAGGAGTCTGCACTGAAGCTGGGTTGCATATGGAAAAAACAGAGGACATGACAAAGCAGTCTGCATGCATTGCATGAGATGTCCTTTATATCTGAGCATGAAACCACTTACCCATGTTTTTGAATGGAGAATGTGTATGTGTAATCAGGGGATAAAAAAATACGACTAAATTTTGGCTATTTTCTTCTTATTAACTGGTCAATGTTTTAAATAATTCAGATTTGGGTTTTGCAAATTGAATCAAAGTAAAAGTACTTCCATGCCGTTTTCATACAGTTGCATTCAAATGATAGCGAGCTAAAAGCCTAGTAGGATACAGGCAACGGGACAGTGACAGGCAGGTGCTTTAATCTAGGCTTTTAGGCCATTTGTATACCTCAGAAAGTCTGCTTAGTGGTTTCCTATTTTTAGTTTGTGGGCTCCTCAGTAGTTATCTATGATTGCATCACGTAAATGGTGCCTCTGAGAAAATGATGAATGTTTGGATACACCCATTTGATCAGCCTTTGCAGACAAATGCGTTGGAAAGACCCAGTCAAGTGTACAGACCACTTGAAAGCAAGAATACATACTTGTAAGGCAGAAGACTATTCCTGAATTCTTGCTCTGCCTACTCTGGAGCAGGTCTTTGAATCAAGCTTTCCCCAGCTTGCAAATGTACAGTGCTGCTAGGTATTCAGTAACCTAATCTTGAAACTATTACTAAATAATTATGTTTTTACCAGAACAAGAACCTGAAACTGAACTCTCCCCTGCCACAGATTGAACGTACTGAACTATAATGAATGTCATGCCTGTTTTATTCAGTGATTATTTACACTAAGTGGAAGGGGCAAATACGGTAGGAGATAGAGTAGGCTTATTCCACTCTGCCTTGGACTACAGAACTGGAGGGAAATTCCAGTATCACCTTGGATCTCATTCAGGCTCAAAATGAGAAGTGAGGTTAGGTGAGCAAATGAAGAAGTTGAGCAGCCAAACCATGGAGCTATACAACAGGAAGCTGGGGTATGTTCAAGTTTGTCTCACATAGGCTGTGCTGATTCAGGAGATTACTCTCCTTACAGGGAGTCTGTGCATTTATTACTCCTAACGTTAATATGTAACAAATCTGAGAAGTGAAATCAATGCACTGACTTCTGTAATTCCCTTTCTTAGGTAAATGAATTTTCTTTTGGATTATGTAGTAAGTGTCATGCACCTAAAATACTGCCAAGAGCTCAGCTGGATTTCTAAACCAGGTATAGCTATTTTTGTAGATTTTTCTCTGAGGTAACTTTTTGCTTTGCTTTGCTAACAACAGACTGTATCGAATGTCTGAATGGAAAGCTGTGTGTCTTTGTTCCCCCAATGAACAGCTGAAATGTTTTTAAGCTAACTAGTGAACTGTTGTAATACAATTGCCTTTCATGAAAGCAGTTATTTTTGCATTTGTTGATTGACTTCTGTTTTCCACTGAAAAATGTATTAATGATAGTGCTTGGTGCTGTTGGCTACTTGTGACCTGTTTTCTCATATTTTCCAGGAGGAGACTTTGTCTTTAATAGAGAACTTTGTTTCTAACTCTGCCGGTATTTTAACTACTGCTAGTAGTCTGCTGCAGCATCAGTCATCATTTTCCATTACTCTCCATCATCAAATGATGGAATGATGAAAGCACGGGGTCTAGGAGTGTTCAATTCTTAATGTAACAACAAACCCCCCCAAGCAACAGCTAGAGTATATCAGCAAGGCTACCCAGAGGCTCATCTGGGTAACCACCAAGTCAGTACTGTCAGTTCATAAACTCCAGCTGGAGCATGTTTAAGTATATGAAGAATATGCAATTAAGCAGCCTTACAGTCATGCAGTTTTTCCAGTGTAAATTTTGATCCATGGGAGGACCTGGAGGATACTCATCTGTCTCTAGGATTTGAGCCCAAAATGTTACCTATGAAACATAAGTCTACATCAGTAGAATTGCTCCCCATACATTTCTTTTTTTTAATGTCTCAACCCAATATTTGTCCATCTTGTATACCCATGCATTGTCATATCAATTTAAGAATTATTCCATATATAAGTCTTTCAATGTTTAAGACTCTGGTCAGAATGCTGTTTTCTTTGCTAGGGGACTTCTTAGAGAGAAGATAAAATATGAGCTTGGAAAATAGAGAATACTCCTTTCAGGTACTGCAAGGCACCACCAAAAATATTAATCTTCAACATGTCTACACTAGTATAGATGTATGGTATGTAATGTACTCTGAACAGCACAGAATAAAATAATCTTAGAGATTCTGCAAGGTTGAATAAAAATGTTCCCTTTAGTTCCTAGACTGTCTGGTGTGTTTTCCAGACTGTGGGGGGTTTTATAATCATTCACATAGCCTCCTGTATCTCTATAATTTCTATAAGTTCTGTGAGTTTCTGTTATAAGAGAAAGGTATCTTTCTCTGCTGTGAACAAGTACAACTATTTTCAGATTTTTTTAGACATTATTGTGTTATTTGTATCTTCTGGTTGCATTATTATTAATGTCATTTTATCACTGACGAGGTTAGATGTAAATCAATTCAGGTGTTGCCAAAAGATGTCTAAACCTACCAAACTTTGTATGACTTTCAGTTTCATTACTTATCACCGCGTGTTGGCACAGGCCTCAGTCAGTTTTGCAGTGTAAAAACAAACTCTGTCTCGCACACCAAGACAGCAAAACTCCAGCAGTTTGTGGTACTCTTTTTAAAACTCGGAAGGTTCTCTTCCTCTTAATCACAGGATTCCTAATACCTGCTGAAGAGGCAGAGACTATAGATGAACTCACTTATGCCCCACTTTGGTGGAAAGAAGAGAATGACCAGCTGGTGATGACTTTTTGTCTGACAACCTAATGGTTGTCAGATGCTTGTTTAATCAAGAATTATTTGTTCATGTCTTTATCCCAGGAGAGATTGCAGAAGTCTTGGGAAGTAAGTACCTCTTATTTCAAGTCTCATAAATAGCATCTTTTATGAAAAAATGGACAAACTCTCCCCCCTTCAATTTTAAAATAAAAGAGTGAACCATATTCACAACAGTGAAAAGTTTATCTCTGGATTTAGATTCTGTATCCTTGTGTGGCAACTTCAGTGTTTTACTGCATGTGGTGCAATTTCCTGGTTTATGTTAGTGTGAGCAAAAAAGTTGCATAGTATTTTGTTCAGATAGTTTTAGCAGGGAAAAATTACGATTGTATGTGGAGGAAAATGACCTTGATCATGTGGAGTTCTTTATTTCTTTTGATTAGCATATTGCCCTGCTCCAAGATCTATTTATTTATCTCTTTTCCCTAGAAAAGCAATGACAAGCCCAAAACTGTTACAGTTGAAAGGTTTGGTTAATCCAAGATGCCTGTCTTGGCACATCTGTCACCATGATGTATTTTCCAATTGCCTCTTGTGGATAGCCACATAATACATCCTCTTATTTTAAATATACCTGTCCTCAAAAGGAATGAATCAGTATGACTTATCTGTTCCAAAAGTATTACATAGAAAATATAAATTTCTATCTTAATGGTGTTATCAATAAACATCTTGAAGTTTTTTTGGGGTTCTTTATGCAAATCTTATAAAAACCTGCAGTCAGTGGGATACGAGACTTTTGTCTGAACTCTACAGTTTGACGTACAAATGAGGTGATGCATCCATAGCGACTAACTAATCATGGGTGCACTTTTACCTTAGGATATTTAAGTTATCTAACCAAGTTAAACTAAGGTTGAAAGAGGTTTAGAAGCCCAATACTTCCTAAGTGGGAGATAAAGAATAACTAGATCAGGTGTGAACAATATAGAAGGAAAAATAAAGATAAAACTTGAGATGTCTGGTAACCAAAGAGCTCAGGAAGGCAGTAAAACTGTGTGGTGGACTTATTTAAATGTTTCCCCATGTGGAATCATAAGAAATTGCCTCTAATCTCTTTGCATTGAAAGACAGAGTGTGCTGGGAACAGATTTTAGTCTTGCAGTGTAACCATGAAGTTAAAGTCTGATGCTTTCATCTTGTTAGCTAAAGTACTGCAATGGCTGGATATATGAAACGGTTTAGCCACAGAACATCTCTTTAGTTTTGGATTAATAGTTGATTATAGCTTTGAAGTTATTAGAAGGGAGGAATAAAAAGCACCAGTGAACAATATTGGCCCTGCATTCCTCAGGTCATATTGCTTGAGGAGGAAGGCATAAATTTCCTTTTCATTCTAAGTGTACAGAGGTAAAGTGATTTGAAACATTTTGTGTGAATTTGAACACGACTGGTTTTGCATTTCTTTCAAGAAAATTCTTTAAAAGCATAGCACGCATCAAGACAAGAAAAGTTGGAAGAAGGAACCTGGAGAAATAATGAGAGGAAAGAGAAAAATAGAAGAACAACCAGAAGAGAATAAATGCTAGGAAAATTACATACAATAACCATGCTAACCTCACTTTGTTTTTAGTTCTAGCATGTGACACAAACTTTTATATAGATTTCAAATAGAAAATTAATCTCAGAATGAGTTAAAAGCCTCAAACTGCCCTACATGTAGGAACCTCATCCAGTTTTGTAAGCTTGTTTATAAGAATTTATCACATTCCCAAGTTTTCTGAGGTTTCTCCAGCATTCCTTGAATCACTATTAATATCCTTCAACCCCCACAAAAGCTTGTTACCTCATTATTAAGCCTGCTGATCTGCTGTTTGGTCTCTTCTGCTTTGATAACAAGCACAGCAGCACCAATTTCAGCCTCTGAAAATAATTCAAATACACATAAATGAGATGAGTATAACCATTTGGAAACAGCAATACTATTCTGCACTTAACCAATGCCTTAAATTTAAAGCTAGTTTGCACTTGGTTAGAATGAAAATAAAATCATGCATTGATGTTCAGTGTATAACTTCTGAGGGAAGCATGATGAGTAAAGTCCATATCACTCTTTTTCCATCTGGGCCTGAAAAGATTGAAAATGACAAACCTGGTGCCAACCACATGACATGCCAACTCTTTTTAAAAATCACAGATATGATTTAATTTTTATTATTATTTTCCTGTTTGGCTTTAAGAGGAACAATATGTGTTCTAATTGTCTCCATGCAAAACGTAGCTATGTGGGGATTGTTTACTAATAAAAGAGGGGATGTTGGAAATTGTCCCTCTGTATCTTTATCTTTTTTTTTTTCCCCATCTTGACACATTCTATTCCTCTGTGGTGCTACTTTATCAGCCTTTTCAGAGTGTAGGTGATTTAAGGCTTCCTAAACTCCCTTCATATTCAAGGTTTTCCCTCTTTAACTTTTAAAAATCTATGTACTTCCACTTTTGTAAATATCCTTAAAAAAGTTGAGAGGCGAGTTTACATACAGATATTAATAAATTTTTAGTTTTGGTGTTTTTTTTCTTGTTTATTTATGGTTTGTATTTGTTTCTTAGTTTGGTATTAGAATGTTTTTTAATGTTGAGTTCTGTCCTTGTGTTTAGTACCTTTCATGCCCAAAGGTTTGGGAGTGCGAGGCTCCTGGCAGATCCTACAATACTGCTGGTAAAGTACAATGCATAAAAACACAATACTTTTCACAAACTGTCTTATCGTGACTGTCTCTTAGCAGAAAAACAACAAATGACCTCTGAGACCCCGTACTTTTCTAGGGTACCAATTCTGGCACTGAAATGGTACTGAGAGTACAAATATATGTTTAATCCATTTATGCCACTTCTGAGGATCAAAGAAACAATGAGGAACAAAAAGCAGTTATGAGAACTGTTTTCTCTAAAGAGTAATTTTCCCAGGCAAAACTCACCTCCAGTTGTAGGAGACAACCGGGATTCCTGCCTGAGCTGATCAGAGCTGAAGTCAAAGCTTTGGCTTTCCTCATTATGGTTACCGTCTTCAATCCCATCGACGATTCTGTTGAGAAAAATCAGGGTAGTGGAGCAGTTTCATAAGTAGTTTCATAAAAATCATGTTCATAATTATGCTGTAAAAATTACTCCTAAAGGGCACATTTTTAAACAATGATAAATTTTGCACAACATTAAGTTTAGAGAAAAGTAAAAACTATTATATTGGTATAACTTCTTGTGAGTCACCAAAGATTAAACTTAGTGTTAATGGAAGGAACATGAGGCCAAAAATAATTAACTGAAGTTTCAAAATTTTCATGACTTTTTCAGCATATTCTGGGTCCTATCTAAATGTGCATGGAATATAGTTTGCTTTTCATAGCTAAAGTAATCTGTTGCCACTTTTTCCTCTGCATAAGCTAAAAAGCTCTTGTTAAGTAAAAATCTGCCTGCACATAACAACCAGGCTCTTATATTAGCCTTACTTAGACAAAACCTAAGCCTGAATTTAATATATTTATGAAAACATCTCTGTAAAATTCAGTCAAAATTGTCATTTCCATGCAAATAGTTATTACAAATTTGTTTAAATTTAACTAGCTCATGCAGGGCAATCTTGTTTGTAAATTGGATGCAGGAACATGTGCAGACCAGCCTGCAGTGTCCTAGTTACATTAATATCAATATTGGATCTGACTACTAGAAAAAGTATTTTTGTCTGTTATTTCTACCCATGCATAGCAGTTGTCTTCAATTTCCAGTGTTAAGAAATCCAAAGGAAAGAAAAATACAGTACTTTATACAGTAATCAATTCTGCATGAAAAGAATTCAGGTATCAGATGGAGGAATAAATACACGGGATTAAAACCACATAATTATGAATATTTTTTGTTCTCAGTTATAATAAATTTTACTATAAAGAGAACTGTTTTGAAGTTAATGAAAGAGACTCAGACAACTGTCAGTTGACAGATATGAAGCATGAATTTCTTCTTTCGTCCAGGCAAAAGCTTAATATTTTGTCTTACAGTAGGCAGATGAGTAAAATACTAATTTTGAAGGGCTAAATCAGGCAGTTCTTGGCCTCTCAGTTATTGGTGATAATTTTGGGGTGATGGAAACAAGACTTTTCATCTAATAAGGATATTTTTAAAGTAAACCTCTTGCCTGCAACTATCTGGAGAAAGAAAGAACAGACAACATAGAGATATCTGCAATGTATTTGGCTTAAAAGACCCATGTAACTTAGACCTCTGTGCACACACCATGTGTTCTTGTCTTTTTTTGGCTCTTCATGTGACTTTTGGGCTCTGTTTCATGTCTGAGTGTTCATGATGCCTGTTGGATATTACTAGACTTCACTCTAATCTTAACCAGCCTCTGGGAGAAGATGAGACTCAAATGAAGTGCTTCAGCTGCTCTGGCCAATAATGCTATCTGCAGATGGAAAACTGAATGATTACTTTGTTTGAAATTTGCTATAAAACCTATTTAATGTCATGTGGCTTCACTGCTTCAAAAAGCAAATTTTAAACACCAATATCCCTTTTAGAAAAGTTTCCAATTATATGTGTCATGGTTTAGCCCATTCCCCCAGTATTGGAGTAGGGAATGGTTGACTCCAGGTGAAATTCCGGCCAAGTAGCCAATCAAAGATTTTTGTGACGTTTCTAAGAATGACATATTTTACAAACTGGAAAAGAAGAGGAGTGGCGTGGAAAAAATTCCAGCCCAGAGGAGAGCGGAGGAGAACAAGGGATAGTAATGTAGCCTCCAAGGTCAGTGTAGCAGGAGGGGGGAGGAGAGGCCCGGGGGGGGGCCCTCTCCCCCTCCAGCAGGGGAAAAGACTTAAAAACTAAACCCCCTGCCACCTGTGGAAGATTCTTTGGAGTGAAGAAACCTTTGTGTGGGTCCCCCTGTGCCGAGGCCTGGCCTGGCCTGGGGAGGGCAAGGATGGCTTGAGGCCAAGACTGAATCACCTGGAAGCCGCATGCAACAAGTTGCAGAAGAGTTGCAGCCACGGAATGGTGGAGAAGCCAGTGAACTCTCCTTTGAGGGGCCGAGCCCCCTCACGACCTTGGGACTTTGTCCAAAATCTGAGCCTAACACTAAGCCCCCTATACTGGGGGCCCGATGCAATTTCGGACCGGGTGTGATGGCAGGATGACCCCTTTCACTGCAAATGGGGGAGTGGTGATGAATTGGAGCAGCCAGCCACAGCCGAGAGCCAAGATTGGGCGTCTGGCCAAAAGCAGAAAGTCAGAAGAATTCCAGAGAATGAGAGAAGAGGCTACTTAGAGCAGCAGAACATAGCACCGAAGAGCGTCCTTGGGTACAGACTGAGTCAAAAGAAACCCAGAACTCTTGTGACCTGGGCAGGGGTGGTAACTCTTAGGAAACCCCCTGAAAATCCTCGTGGAAGGAGCCTCCACAGAGCCCTATATTCCATGGTGACAACATGGTGATACGAGTGTTCCCTCGAAGCCCATGGTGAACCCTCAGTAGCCGCAGACAAGCAGCTAGAAGTGGGAGGCAGACGCCCTTACGTTCCGATGGGGAGAGAGAGAGAGACTTTTGAGCGGCGGTGATTTGGAACTGTTATCTTAAAGACTTTTTCTTTTCCTTCTTCCGCTAGATTGCTTTTGAAGAAAAGAAGGAGGGGTGGTATTTGTAAATATGTAAGTTTGTTATTATAAGGAAAACTAATTAGAGTTGTCATGTATATAAGTACTCCCTTAGTTCTTTAATATTAATCCTCATGTCAAGGAGACCTGTGTTGTCTATTTGAACTCTTCTTACTTATTAGCAAAATTTATGGGTTGATAAAAACCATGCAGAAATCACAGGGCTTAACCCTTGACATCATTTTTTTGGTGGAGAATGCGGGCAACGGTTAAACCCTTAACAATGAAATGAAAACATTTTAACCGCCTTTAAAGCACATGGGAGAAAGCTTACTCGGACATGACTTGGAATTCATAGATGCTACATTCTTTAAAGTGTTAAAAGATTCAGGCTAAAAAGAAATCATATTAGCAAAAATAGCTAGTTGTGGAGTGCCAGAAGACAGGCTTCTATGTGGGAAATATGTAATGGGCAGTATCCTTATTCATATACAAGGAACTGGCTGTGGAGCAACATAATCTAATAAATTGAAAATGTGAGGTGTCAAAAGAATTTGGTGTCTCATCCCTTTCTGAATCAGCTATTGTACAGCCCTGAATTTTCTCCTGAAGACAAGTCACTCCTAAAAGCCAAAAAGTCAGAAAAGATTAACACGTAACATCTTCTATCCAGTTGCTCAGTGCTAGAGTGCACTCCTCCATGTGGATCTGAGGAGCTTTGAACACATAAATGCATCATCCTAGGGCTGCTTTTATTATTCCATACATTTTCTTCGTTTTGGTGCTCTTTCACTTCACAGACAGTAAGCAAAATGGATTGGGAAGACGAGGACTGTATTCTAGAAGTTACAATGCTAGCTTCTGTTCCTTCTGACAAGAACTCTTTAAATATTTTACCCAGTTTCTGGGCTTTATTGGCCTCACTGTGCTGTCCAGTGAAAGAACCTGTAGCTGCCACAGAGTTGGCTTACTCTAGGAAAAGAACCACAGTAGAACAAGTTTCTTAAGAAGACAAAGTATATTCTCTCAAGAAAGTGTGGTTATACAGTTCAGAACTGAACTGACTGGACATTTCAACCAGAGTCTTGTCTTTACCTTGCCTTCCCTTGCTTTCCAAGAGCAAATAAAAGTTAAAATTTTAATTAAGGTTTTATTTTCTCCTTAATACTTACAAAGAAACATTTAAGTCTCTTTTTTAAAATGATATTAGCTTGTCAGTTTAAATATTCTAATAATATAAACTCATTCTAGGAAATAATATGAGACTGTTTTGGCTGGAAAACAAAGTCTGAAAAACATATACGTTTTGGGCCTATTTTCCAGCCTATTAACAGAATTATTCTGCAGTTATAAAATTATGAATGGAAACAGGAAATAATAACATCTATAATTTTTTTTTTATTTTTTTATTTTTTTATTTTTTTTTTTTTTACATTTGCTCTTGCAGCCTTGGGTGCCAATATCTGGCTGCGTAAGTTCAGAACAATAATGAGCAAGATTACATTTCAGCAGAAAATATGGAAGGTTGCTTTTCACTGAATTACCACTTTTCATGCAAATCATAGCTGACTGAACCAAATTCATATCAGAGCTATGAAACAAATGAGAGAATATCCACCATGCATTTCAATTTTGCTTGTGTAGAAGCAACACTGACCTCTCCTGTACTGACTCTCTGTTTAGGGTCTAGAGAGTAAGTCCTATGAGGAGTGGCTGAGGGAGCTGGGATGGTTTAGTCTGGAGAAAGGGAGGCTCAGGGGAGACCTTACCACTCTCTACAACTATCGGGGAGGAGGTTGTAACAGGATGGGTGTCGGCCTCTTCTCCTTGGCAACTAGTGAAGGATGAGAGGAAATGGCCTCAAGTAACACCAGGGGAGGTTCAGATTGGTAATCAGGAAGAATTTCTTCACCGAAAGGATTATCAGGCATTGGAATGGGCTAATCCAGAAGGTGCTGGAGTCATTTCCATCCCTGGAAGTGCTCAAGATACAACTGGACATGACACTTAGTGCTGTGGTTTCGTTGGTACGATGTTTGGTCAAAGTTTGGACTCCATCTTGGAGATTTTTTCCAAACTTAATAATTCTGTGATTTCTATGATTCTATGACAAAACTGAAGTCAGTTTGTATCCTGCTCCTATTTGAAAGGTACCTGTACTGATTAAATATGTGTTGACGGAGGAAAGATTTCTGTATACTCTTCCATGTCCTTTTTATGATTGCATCTTAGGGACAGGTACTTTGACAGAATTAAACAAATATGGTTAAGCTGTGCCTCTTTCATGTTTGCTGAAACTTCCATTCTACCTCTAATGAATAAAGGAAGTTCTTGAGCATGTAAACCATTTCAAATTATAGAAAACAAAACTAGAAATGGAAGACAAACTGCTGCATCTCCTCATATGTGAAAAAGTGCTTGTGATTTCTCCAAAGAAGTGATCTTAAAACTAGAATTACATTGCAGCAATTTAGAAACAAGTTACATAAATCACCTTACAAGTAGAATATTAGTCAAGGATTAAATTATTTTAAATTGTACACTAATAATACCACAGTAAACTGTTATATGACTCTTCTTTCTGTCAAAAGACGCAGCAAAATACATTTGCTAAACTCCACATTTACTCTCTACATAACTTCCATTATCAGATTTCCTGTCTCTAATGAAAAAAATATTTTCTAAAATTGCTAGGCAATAGTCTTCCATTAAAGTCCTCTACTCCAGTAATTTTTGTATTTGCACAGCTATGCTGTAATTTCATCTAGTTGCTTTCTAAATTGTATCTCTGATGGACTCAAAATGTTTCACGATGCTGTTGTGGGAATGCATGTTATAGACAAAATAGACATAAAACCAGACTATTCAAATAGCCATTTTTGCAGTTGCTCAACTTTTTCACTGCCCTTTTTACTGGTAAAAATACTTTATTTTGCAATAAAAAGTCAAATAAAGTCATAACATTCTGCATAGTGTTAACGGTTCCTACAATAACATGGATGAACAAAAGTATAAACTATTAAAAAAAAAGAAGTATTTTTATAGTGTCACAATCACGATCTTTTTAATAGGAGTTACACGATGGAGAAGAAGAAAATAAGTTTATAACTATTACCTTGGGCTCAGATCCGGTGGGCCACTGGTGGTCAGAGCTGAAAGATGTAATTTAAGGTTTTTCTCCCTCCTTCTGGAGTAGTAATGGAGCTCCGTCTCATGTTTAGCTCTTGAGGGGTTTGAACTACAAGCACGGATTGGGGAATGAAAGGGAACAGTTCCTGAGGCCAACTGCTTTAAGTTTCTCCCTAGGTAGCTTTTATTGCTTGCAGTCTTCTTCTGCTGAGAGCTATTTGTGCTTCTTGTATCAATTGGTGAAAGGGTGCTGCTTTCCTCTTCTCCCTCTTCCTCATCTTCATCTTCCACAATTGAAGGGAGTCTTTTCTTTATATTTCCATTTCCCTTGAGCTCCGTCTAAAATAATAAATAATACATAGTAGCGTAAAATTCAGAGTCTGATGTTGCCAAAACACGATTTCTTCTGGTGTTCATCCTGGAACAAACCCAGATCTAGCACAGCTTTCATTTCTCATTGGAGATAGTTATTTTGGAACTCATCCATAGCTTCCCTCCTCAGCTATGGCTATATGTGCATACATGAGAAAAATACAAACAAATTAAAAAAGGTCACTAGTGACATAGGCAGCAAACTTGCTGCAATATGTTTTGTTACCAAGAAGGAATACACAACTAGATCTTACAAGCCATTTGGCATATGCACACTTGAGAAGATTAATTTTGTTTTACTAAGGCATTATTTCTTTTGAATGTTATGCTACCAGACTCTTGGTGGTCCACAGATAAGAAGTGAGGCTGGTAATTAGAACAATGCCACTTTTTCATAATGTATAAATAGTATTTACACCAGTTCAGCTCAAGACCAAGTGTTCTCTGTGTCCTTCTCAATTGTTGTGACTGAAGTCACTGCTGGGATAGTAGACAGACTTTTCAGTTTACACAAAGTCCCATTGATGCGCCAGTGGTGTGACAGTGTCAGCTTCAGAACAGAGTCATCAAAAAGTGAAGCTGCATCTGGTTGTGAAAAAAAATGCAGTTTGAATGCTTGATGTTGGAGCTAAGGGAATTTAGAGGCAACATAGACCTGCATTCTGTACTCTATGTACTAATTAAAGCACAGTGTAAGAGATCAATGTATTGTTTGTTATTTTTTTCAGGGTAATAAAATATACTGATCATGAAGGCTGAGATATGCCAACATGGGCCTCATGTCAGGATCAGACCATAACTAGAAATAATTCCACTTATTCCCATGGTACAACTTACTGTATTTATTGGTAGTAGGTGAATGGACTAAGGCAGACTCAGGTTCCAGGTCAAATTAACTAACTTCACACATCTCAGCAAAGAGTACAGCCAAATGCAACTTCATGGTTTCAGAAAGGGTTACTGTAGTTTTTTTGGTGTTGGTTTTCTGTTTTTGTTTTTGGGGTTTTTTTTTTGTTGTTTTTTGGTTTTTTTACAGCTACTCCTCAGAATCAAGCTTGATTAAGGTACTGTTAGCTTAAGACAGAAATCCTCAGACGACCCTGCATAGTCAGATTTCCCACATTCAGGTCAAGTCAGATTGGCTGGGTGGAAAAACAGATTTGGGGAATTTATCCAAATATTCTCAGCCCCTATTAGCATCTGTCTAAATGTTTTGCAGCATAGTTTTAATTTTGCTGTGTGTTACAGCACACATACTGAGTGCATGCTTTTATCTTGGTATACTTTGACAGATTTAGTGAACTAGGTCCTTTCCATCTAAGATATATAAAAGGTAAGAGTCTTAAGGAGTGACAAAGGATGTCTTTCTAAAAGGTAAAAGCCTTGTTGTCAATTATATTGTCCATCCAAAGGCTGTCATGATGATCAAATTTTACAGGACCTGGCACTGATGCAACCTATACTCTACAGAGAATGAGTGTTACCCACATTCAAAACTTTGGCTTAGGTACCCATGTAGTTAAAATGCAGTTGCTACAGCAGGACATCGAAATCCAGCACCTGAGAGAAAAGATCATAAGCTGTTACTCATAAAATGGACAGTGGCAGAACTATCTGCAGGATGAAATTTGAATTCTCATTTTGAAACCGTGGAAGTCTGTCGGAGCTTTTCAAGCTTTGTTCTGGCCATAGCTGTGTGTGTGTTTCAAAGTCAAGCTTGGCATAGTTAAAATGTGATCAACATACCTGGGATAGTGTAGGCTTGTTTGATAATTTTGATATTACCTGAAAAACAAAACAAAACAAAACAAAAGGTAGCAAATATGTGCATCTGCACAGTATTGGCTTCCAACAACACACAAACATCTGAACCAAAACTTTTACATAAGTACAAGAAGAGACTCATGATAAAATGTTATTAAATTAAATGTGACATAGCACTGAACTAATGATAATCCTTGTGAACAGATGCTGTGAGAAAAAAAAATGCTTTATTTTGACTAAAAAGGTAGTTCATAAAAAAAATAACATTTTACTTTAATAAAAAGCTAGGTCAAGACTCCAAATCTAAGAATGAATGTAGATGTGTGAAAGTATGCTTGGTAAGTTTCAGTGCTGGAATCCTGGGCAGGAACAAGTGCTCTACTTTGGCCCTGCCTAGCTTTAGCTCCTGTGCCAGCCTAGTCTGTACGTGAAGATGAACTATCTATAGCATCTCTGAGGAATTTTCAGAAGCAGTGATGGGACTGAAGCAAGTAGGAGCAAGGTAGTCATGGGGGAGATAAGTATCTGACCTATTCAAGGCCATAACATTTTCTTTTCTTGGATTAAACAGGAAGTAATACAAAAGAAAAGGAAGAAGAAAAATTAGGCAAGTTTAATGTATAACTATTTCTAATAAAATCCACTGGAACTGCTGAATAATATCCTTTATGAAAATTCTGTTGTTTATTTGAATATCCACACCTTGACCAAGGGCAAGTCTCTGGCAGCCTACTGTATTTATAGGAATATTTTAGTCTGCCGGGTAGAATTTTGAAAAACGATTTTCAGCTTTCCTAACCCCACATATCAAGATAAAAAGTGCTTAAACCATAAATTCGTAGCATCAGTTTATATTTCTCCAAGCTCTGGTAGAAGAAGTTAAGCCTTTCTGGAAGCCATTGGAACTTCTCAGTTTGTTTGATAAAAGTCTTCAGGACTTCTAAATATTTGAATTTTAGGCACAGAGTTGAAAATAATAATTGTGTGTGTATTTTTTTAATATCTCTTTTTTTCTTCTTCATAAGTCTTTCAGGTTAACCTGAAAACTGTTTTGCAGTGAGGGCACTAGTATTGGTATAATATGCAAATATGGAATATTTAAGTTTTCATAAGCAGAAATTCTACTCCACAACAGCCAAGCCAGTAGCACGTGTATCAATAAATGTAGCAATAACACTCTAATAACTGCCAAACAGAGCAACTGCAATAATTAGGCTATGCAAATAAAATAACTGCTGTGTTCTTACTGGGTTAGATAAAGTGCTAGATGATACTAGCAGAGGATAAGATGTCAGATACTGAAATCTCCCAGGTTACACTGTAATCTATGTCAATTGAAGAATCAGTATCTCCTTCAAGATTCAGGAGGAGAAGAAACTAGAAATGCACTAAAATATTAAAGTCAAAATTAAGAAGTACTAATGGCCTGCTTTGCAAATATGTTTAAAACATTAGTCTAAACCAGTGCCCAGAATTTTAGAGCATCAGTTTGCTTGGCTGCTAGGCACAGGTGCAGTATGAATGTTAAATAGCAGCCTTAATTAAAACTCCAGGCAAATCCTAAACATTAAATTATCTCAGAAAGTATGAATTTGCCTGCTGAAGGCTTTAGAAGTGACTTCTCGTTTGTAGTTTGTAATGTGGGTGAAGATATCTCCTCACTTTTTGTTTCAATGGGGTCTTTTTCCTCCCGAGTACATGTGTTAGTCTTGATTGTATGTCTCGAAAACAGAGAGAAAGAAATTGTTATACAGGTTTTAAGATCCATGATCAATTGGTAGCCCGGTGCTCTGACTGCTGAAGTTCTCTCCTGCTCCTCAGCACAGCAGCCACAGCCACCCATCCATTCTCCTCTGCTCTGTGTTACCCTGTCTGGTTGCTGCAGCAAGGAAAAACTGGCTGCAGAGGAAATGGGGTTAGTGGCAGCACTTTGTTACCTTGTGACCTTACCAAGAAAAGAGTAAAGGAATTTTTGAAGGCAAGTTGCTCTTTGCAGGGAGGGGAAGGCTAGCAGAAAAGAAGGATAGGTATGAACAGGGAGCATGTGATGTGAGAAACTACTTATCACACTTTCTACTCCCATTTCCCCAAACTGGCCCCCTTAACACAGTGGGGGAACTTTCAGTCTGGATAAATTGATATTTTTAGATAGACTCTGGAACCATAAACTATCTTTTCCATAGTGCAGAGTCCACAGTAAAGAGTGTTGTAACTGCTTCTGTATTAAGGCACTGCAACCATATTTATTGCTTGTAACTTTGAGTACCCTATCTTTCACACATAAAAGAGGGGGCTGGGTTTTATGGCTTAGTAGTTGAAAGTTGGTAAAAGAAACTAATATGTCACCAGAGAGAATTCTCAAAGATTTTGCTTCTAAACCTTCTCTGGCAACTCCCTTCTGTCCCTCCAGTCTCAAAGAGAAAAGGAAAGATGAACAAGAATGTGGACAAAGCCAAAAATTAAAAGTATATGACATAGTTTTATCTCTTTAAAAATGTAGTATCAGAGTAAATAATTAGGATGTGTTGTCCTAGTTTCTGAGCTGCTAAAATCTTTTATTTAGAACCCACTAGTGCAGTCTTCTATAAAATGTTCTTTTTTTTCTTACGTAAAAGGAAAGAATATGCAAAATAGTTCACATGCTAGTCTTTTAAAAAGAAGTGAAACTCTCGAAGTGAAACTCTCAAAGTATAAGGTCTACTTATAAAGTAAGCACAGGTATTTACCCTGTAATGCATTAGGAAAACCCCCCACAAGACTGTTGTTAGTATGAATTATGGGAAATATTATCAAAGACTCTAATACATTTTTGATTTCAGCCCTGGTGTCTCTTTATGTCTTGTGAAACCAGATATTTTACAAGGCAAAACAATAACAGATCATGTACCAAAAGCAGACATATCAAATTCTTCCATACATGTAATCTCAAATCTATAATCTTGCAATTGTTCAATGTCTTAATATATAGATCTTAAAAATTCAGTAACATTGCTTATTACAAGCACAAAAAGAACATTTCTCCATCTGAAAACACTGCTGGTTTGTTGTTGAAAGCCAGTGATCTGAAAATTTGTCAGGGTCAAGAGGCAGTAGTCATTTATAAAAGAATCTCCAACAGGAATTGCAGCCAAACGAGGTAATCAGATGTACAATAATTCAAGATGAATTCCAATGGTAAAACCCCAAAAAGAGATGCAACTAAATTTGGGGCTTATACATTATTTGTCCAGTAAGTAAATTTGCATTTTGGGTTCAATAGAATGTTATCGGCTTTTGCTGGGCTGATTCTTGTTGCCTTCATGAAAAGTAGGAATAAAATAGTTTCACTGATTTGCTTGTAATCTTAGGTACTAAAATGCATGAATAATTCTTTGTGTCTGAGGAGTCAAAAGGTTAAAATATATTTTCAGGAAAGGATTTGAATCAAACTAGAGTGTTAATGTTCTTAGTAAGCATTTGGAAACAGGAAAAACTCAGTTAAGAGCATTGGCAGGGTGGGGAACAAAACCAAGAACCCTTGCCATATGTTCTGTTCTTTGCAAATTTACTGTATGGTAATGGAAAAGATACAAGTACATAACAAGGGATTATTGTACTGCTGGAAAGCTTAATTCCTCAAGTGTGTTCAGGCCTCAATTTTCCATAATCAGGAAATTGTTCAATGAATATTACAAATCCTGTAAAACACAAAAGACTCAATCACTCACTTAGGTTAGATGTAGTTGTTTGATATCTATATTTACTGAGCAATTTACCCCTTTCTTTTTTTCTCCTTTTTTTTTTTTGTTTTTCTTTTTATGACTTTCTTTAGATCTTTTTCTTGTTCCTATATTTTCTCAAGATTATCCTTATGTCTTTTTCTTGCTTAATGGACATATAAAGAAAAAGTATTTTGTGGAAGCAAATACTTTCAACATTCTCTGATCCTTCTTACGGTAACGAGTATATTGAATTAACAGCAAAAGTTGAACAGCAGAACTGTCACTGGTACTTGGTCCTAGTTAAAAATAACTGTGAATTGCCATGAGCTCTGCAATCTTATGCTAAGTCATTGTCTTGATTCTTTCCTATCCTTCAAATAAGTTTTAATTCCTGAAGTTGGTACAAATGTTCTTTAATGCCTGGTTGTGGTTAGTTTTTGATCGGTTTATTTGCAAATGAATACTTTCTTGGATTCAAGTTTCTTGCGTGACCTTTTATATTTAGTATTAAAAGTTTACTTTTCATCTATTTCTTTAAAACCTGAATGTTAATTTTACATCATTCATTTGCATTTTTTTTTAAATTATACTTTAATTGTTTCATTAATAATATAGGATGTACTGCATTTCATGTTGAGAAGATGTCACAGAAAAAAAACCCCGTAAACTGTCTGTCACTTGCACCACATTAGGAATCAAA
This sequence comes from Oxyruncus cristatus, assembly GCA_013399855.1. Classification (NCBI taxonomy): domain Eukaryota; kingdom Metazoa; phylum Chordata; class Aves; order Passeriformes; family Cotingidae; genus Oxyruncus; species Oxyruncus cristatus. The sequence goes on along the minus strand of VXAY01005269.1, from coordinate 425,848 downwards.
TAAAAGGGAAATGTGGATGGTATAATTTTTACTTCTGTATTCTTACCTTCCTCTAGCCAACCGCAAAAAAAGAAAAGAAATTAGGGTGCCACACTGCTCTGAAAATGCACCTTTTACAATACACCTGTGCCAATAAGAATTAAAAAAAAAACCAAAAAAAAAACAAGAAGAGGCTATCAATAAGGTCAAAAGAAGACAAAAGGAGGAATTGTTAAAATAGACAATAGATCTTGCACTGACCGTACTGTCTGGCAGGGTGTATTTTTGGAAAAGCTTGCAGATTACTGCAGACAAAAGATAGAGCGGAGGAAGGTTTTTAATACTCCTACAGTTTGATTACAGTCAAGTAAAGATTTAAATAATAGAAACTACAATGAATGCTAACAGCTTTCAAAGCTATAATACTTATATGCTCCCTGCAACTCTAAGATTTCACATAGACTCATAAATATTTGGAGGATTGACCCTGTGGATTGATATCCAATTAGACTCCTCAACTTGAGGCTGTGGAGGGGTTGTGTTTTAGTTTGTATTGTTAGTTTTATCTTTAAGTGAAACTTCATACTACTTTTTTAATGTAAATATGTATATCTAACTTCAGGGAGGCTCTTGAAAAGAAAAGAGGAGGACAACGAAGTGGATCTTCAAAAATATTCTCCCAGTTAATTTTATTACTGCCAATTGTCTATTTCTAAGCACTCCCAATGCTGGCCAGCTGTTTTGCTAGCACTCACAGGACAAATCAGTGGGATGAGTGTTAACAAGTGACTCACTGAGGACAGCAACATATCCATGGAAAATTTTTAAGAAAGTCCAGTTTTGACTGTCTCTCAGGGGAAACCTTAGAAAGAAGAAGACAGGGACAGGCATAATCTGTGTCCTTATTTTAAAACTGGGGCATGTGTGTGTGTGTGTTTTGTTTGTTTCCCTCTGAAACATTTCTTGTAAATAATGACTATTTTGCTCTTTTGTTGGCAACTTGGTCTGCAGATTAATCTCTGGTCAATTCTCCTAGAAGGAAAATAAGTGCAAATTGGTCACACTGGTAAGCCCTAGATATATTCAGAGTTAAAACTTTAGGGAAGATAGGAATTGTACAGTAACTGTGAAAGCAATCCACATGACTTCACCTCAGGGCAAGAAGCCATGTTGTGGAATGTGAAGATACCAGCAGAAGTCTAACTATAAAACTTTCTAAGTAAAGGAGCCATTGTAATTTCCTTCCCCTAGGATGCAATTTATGGTTTTTATATTCACATAATACAGAAAAGCTGAGCATGAAGCTTTTTGGAGCTCTTGACACCTTTGTTACTGAAGAAGTTCTGCATAGGTTAGAAACTCTGACAACATGGACACTCATTCAGTGAATAAAATTGCTTGAATTTTTTTTGGTACTGTGGCATAAACCCAAAAACAGTCAGAGAAATCCACTACCACTTTTGCCAAAGGAATGAACAATGAATATAGTGTGTTTAGCAATGGAATCTGTCTCTGAACACTTGCAGTACTGTACTGTATGTACAGTATATGTATATATACTGCATGTATATACTTATTACTACATTCATGTTATTATTTACCACAACATTGAAAAAGTGATCTAAACATCTTAGGTACCAGCTCCATTTTCAGCAGAACTCTATTGCACTTACGTAGGCAGGTTCTGTAGCTCTGGTTTTACTGAGTGAAGGTATAGATGATTAAAAATAAAAATATATTTCTTTTGATATCAGTAAAATCTTAGACTGCATTTGTACATACACAATTTTCGGTTTTCATTTTTCTTGCTTTCATCCTTTGAGCAGAGAGGTCGGTCTAGATGACCTTCAAAGGTTCTTTCCAACCTCAGCTATTCTACTGTTCTACAATGTTTAAAAAAAAAGTTGCACTAAAAATGTTACCAGATCAATAAAATTGAGAACACATACTTGTATCGATGTAAAATGTCACCTTGATACATAAGTTGCACTGATAATAGACAGTGTTCTCAAACACTACCCTATATTTAGTTTCACACATATCAGCATGCATCCTGAGGTTATAATGACTCTGCAAGCCATGTAGGGGCTTCACCATATAAGCCAGTCTGATGTACACATCAGGTAGCCTATGCCTTCAGAACTATTTATAGAAGAAATTGTAGTACAAATTATCACTTCCTTCATTTCCATTAGTCTTATTTTACACAGAATAATAAAAGGACATGTTACTGTAAGAATGCTTCTAAATTTAAGGCCACTAACAGTTTGTTGCTATATCAATGCAAAATAAAATTAATTAGGAAATAAAAAATTAGGAATAAATCCACTCTTTAAATTCACACAATTTTAGTGTTAAGAACTATTAGGATTAATTTTGTTTTCCATTCTTCCGATGTAGAGACAAATGATAATATTAATATTGTGAAAGTTACATTGTCATGTTTCCTAAGGCACTTTGAGAAATATTGGAAAAAAATTATCGTCTAGCCTGCCTGTGTAATTAAAATAGAAATATGGTTAGATTCCAAGGCAATACTCTCTGAAAGCCAGGAGCTTTTCCTGTCTAAAATTCTGTTTGACACAGTGTTTTATACCCTCTCATACAAAAGTCTAAAAACATCAATAAGCTGCTTTGCTAGCCTGGATTTTTTTTTTTTTTCAACATGTAACCCTCTGGTTAAGCTTTATAATCTGTTGCAGAATGTAATAATCCCAGGAAGCAAAATGAATGAGAATGGAGAGTGTTCTAAAGGAATCAAAAGCTAAAATTAGAAGTAAAATTTTGTCACTTGTTTAAACATGTTCGTTCTAGTTACAATGAAAGTTGTTTGTATTTGTCAAGAAGGTGCTAAGGTCCACTTGTCAAGATCTTTTAATAAATAATGTATAATTAATACTCATAATTCCTGTCTCTTAACCCATTCACAAAAGTAAAAGAGTAGGAATTTGGGAATGGGTCACATATATGTAAAACACTCCCAGACAAAGTCAAATAGGTTATTTTTCTCTCCTCCTCTTTGTCCTCTTCTGCATCTTGTGTTATTCACCTTTACAGTCAGTTGTCCATTTGTTTTAGGTGTAAAACAGAAAAGACTTATAAAAATACAAGAACTAATGAAAAAAATATTAATGGAAAAGATTACATAATTTCATCAATAAGTTCTGGTGGTATGAATCTCCTAACTGAAAAATGACCACAAATCAGAAGACTACACTACTAAAGAGACAAATCCAGACAGTATGGGTGTCTGTGTGTTGTTATTTTCAAAAATATTGGAAAGACTGAAGGCTACAGAAATGAAACAGGAGATTAGCAGAAAAAAGTTCTTCAGGTGAAGATACAAGGGAAGAAAACAAAAAGGCCATGAAGCCTGCAAGAGAAAAGGCATACCAGTCTACCCTTTTTGAATTACATGTTTCCTTGTTGCATTATTTCTCAGCGGTGTACCATACTGAAGGGTATATTAGCAACATGATAGTGAGATGATTATCTTGAGGGTTACTGGGTGAAATGATGGCTCAGAGGCACCACACATCCTGCTCAGCAATGACTGCTAGTGAACAAGCTTTATGACCTACCAGACTACAAAAAGGAATCAAACCTGGCTTGCACTGTAGCTCCAGGTCAGCCCTGCTCCCATACTAAGTGAAGCAGGTAATTGTCAGACTGAAGGAGCGGAGGAAGGATGACTGTAACACTGCACAGGGAGGAGGAAGATTCTGTTGTCTGAAACCAACATCCACCTTAAATAGCCAAAGATCCAAGAAAAGATGCTTACTGTCATGAATACAGATAGGAAATATCTTGCAGAGAGCTAGAGAACAAAGTTCATTCCCAAACTACTTTGCATGCATTTAAAATCAGAAATTAAACGTAAACCAGGTGAATTAACTGCTCTGTGGTGGTTTGTGTTTTTAGTTTTCTTTTTTTTTTTTTTTTTGTCAGTGTTCACATCCAGTGACAGCTGCACGACTTGTTCCATAGGAATACAGAAGTTGTGTAAGTTACACTGTGTGACTTTTGCCTTGTTCAGCAATAGGGTAATTTATTTTCGGAAGAGGGAGAGGGAGAGAGAGAGAGAGGGAAGAAAGAAAAAATATTCCAAATATTCCTGAAGCATAAACGAAAAATCTGAGTATCTTGTCAAATGTGAAAGCCCTGAGCTGTATTTCGCAGTAGCACTAATTGGAGAATAGTCCATGTAGAGAGGCAGGTAAGAGACCTACTTCACTGAACATGTCAGGAGTCACGTCTCAAAGTTAATTATATGTTCAGAGTTTTAAAATTAATTTAGTTTTTGACACTTATGAGGAGCACCTTCATTCCTACACTATAGTCACTGAGAAGCTGAGAAGTTTGCAGACTCCTTCTCATATCAAGTGATATAACGGAGAAATGAAAATATGATGTCTGTCAGGCAGAAAGCAGTGGATGCTCAGCCATCAGTCACTTAGGGCTTCCAACAGAACAATTAGAACAATGGAAACCACGTGCACATGGATTAAAAAGAAAGACAATAAGCTGTTGCTTCACAGTTTTATAATTATTTCAGGTTTTTTTAGTTTTGCTTTTGTTTTTGCTTTTTTTTCCCCCAGAATAATCATGCAGATATAGTACTAGACTTCTGTTGCTTTAGGTGATTTATTCACTTCTATATTCTACCTTTTCTAATAATTCTTGTATAGAAGCACAAAAATTGCCATTTATTGGTCACTTATTTTGCAGAATTTACACCGATTGTACCATGGACCATAAACACCAGTGAGTTACACCTGCAATAATAGTACACAATCTTCTGCCAGTCAAACTACTGGCAAAGGTGGATGCTTAACTGAGTGCAAGCTTATTCAAAAATGACAAGTTTTCCTCAAAGTTATCAAACCCCACTCTAAATGTTAAAGTAAGACTTTTTAACTTTTTTAAGGTAAAACACCTCTTCTATACTGCTGCTGGATAACCTAAGAAAACCAGCTCCTCTAGTAAAAAGGTGGTTGGAATTATTTGGGGAATGTTCTATGGAAATTATTTATTATGAAAAATATTTTACAGCCCCTGTGTTTGTCCTGCAGTGTACAGGATGAGCTATGATCTAGGCTAGGGAAGAGTAACTGTGACTAAGTATAGCAGTGTTGTAAGAGCTGGTTTGGAAATTCATTTTTTCCAATGCATAGGTTTTATTATAAACACATAGGTAATAACCAAGAAATATAAGGGTTTGTTTTTTGATTTGAAAGTTAAACAAAGCAATAAGTAATTATGCGACTGAAGTTTCTATCAGGTTATCTGATCTTGCAACACTTGCAAGAATAAAAGCAACTATAAAAAACCCCCAACTTATTTTTTCCTTAATATCTATAGAATAACAAATAGGATAACTTATTTTCTTCTTTAAAGAGAAATACTATTTATTATGTAGACAATAGCTGTATTAAAAAAAATCAGAAACATCACGCTATTTTCATTGCTGATTCATAATAGATAAATACGTAACAGAAAGAAATCCTTCGGAGTTACTACCATATTGGAAAGTAGCATTCATAAATGCAGACAAACTCTATTAGAATATCTAGAAAAAGCATGACTAAAGAGGCAAGAATAAATGCATGTCAAATATGTAACCTAGTAGCTAAAAACCAGACAGCAGATAGCCAGAATTTAATCTGAATTTTGTGCTTGCATTCAAATATTTTTTGCTATCCATTCTCTGACTACAAGAACAATGCTACCAAAGTCTAGAAATGAACCAATTAAAATAAAATAAGGTGAAATTACATATATGCCTTTAAAATACTTGCTTAATGCTTAGTTGGAATGAATCAGAAAGCTCAGAGCTCGGAGCTGTTTTCACCTTCATAATCAATTGATTTGGCCAGTTGTCAGCTTTCCCAATAGAAAATGAGAAGCACCTCTTGTAATTTCTTAGGTATTGCTAATAATAACCTGAGCTTTATTATATTAAAACCCCCTTACATCTCATTCATTAAAATTTAATAAATTCTAAACACCAGCCTTTCCAAAGGACAAGAATTAATCCCCATTTTGTCAGACAATGCCTTTCAGAGGGAAGGGGGGGTTATTTGCTTTTATTGCTTCCTGGTTGTTTGATTGCCTTTTAAAATGTATCTGTCTATTTATTTATTTTATTATCAAGTAGCCTGGCTAGGCTGCAGTAAGACTCCATGGAGAGTAAGAATCTACTACTTTTTTATGAAGTCTTTGTCATTGTGTTTCATTCACAGTGCGAAGCACTGGTGGAAGCAGTTCTTCCCTGTGCTTCGGAGACTATTTTCATTTTGAAGAGAGTAGCTTCTCCTTCTTTGGAGGGAGGGGGAATTGAAGCTTTTGTAAGAGGCAGAACACTACTTTTAAGGCCACAAAAGGAAAAGTAGTTTCCTATTAGTTACAAGTCCTGTCTACAAACAGAGATTTTTGGCTCTTCAGGGATATAATCCCTTCTTCTTGAAAATGACACACATTGATAGAGCTTTAGTGAGACAAAGATTGTGCCTGTATGTGTCTTGTCTTCCTTTGGGACTTCATTACAGCTTGAGGGATTGCACAGATGTCAAGGAGGCTTCTTGTTCTTTTTATCAGTATGGCTGTAGACAGCCTTTTTTTTGTTGGTTTGGTTTGGTTTGGTTTTGGCTTGTTTGTTCATTTTGGTTGGGTTTTTTCATTTGTTTTAATTTAAATAATGTTGTCTGAACTGTAGACTCTTCTGCATGGACACAAGAAATAATTAGAAACAATAAACTGTTACCAAGCCCACAAAGATATTGTGCAAATATTTACTTATTCTGAGTTCTTCATAGGATAATGAAGTTCAGAGTTATGAACAGCTGCTACTACTCTGTAAATATATAAAATGACACACTTTCCAAGGCTGGTGGATAACAAAATAATTTCCAGTTTCTTTCATATAAATGTATAATATGTTTTAAGAACCTTCTTATGAGTTTTTAGCTTTATCAAATCAGATATCAGACTCTCTCACTACCTGCTACGTATGCAATCTGTGATATATAGTGCAAAATTATATAGATGGCATGAGGTGTGTGTCAAAATCTGTGCCACTTGACAAACTATTTCTCTACTATGACATCACAGTCACAGACTTAGAAAAAACTAATTTGTTTGGTAGTTGGAGTTGTGACATTAAAACAATTGAGCCATTTCAACCAATTTTTTTAACTGTCCTTAAATAATTGTATACATTTACAAAAACAGTTACAGGTTTATTGATGAAAATGCAGCAAAGAAAGGAAAGGGCAGCATATAAACAACGAAGATTCTTTTCCTATTCACATCTTGCTGTGACAAAAATACATAAAAAAATGGCATAATAGTACTGCCAGTATGACTGCATACACATGAATGGTTATAATCAGAAATCACTTAGCAGTTGCTGGCTATCATGAATTATCATGAGGAACCACTGAAACTTCATCTCCCTGATTTTGTGCCTCTGTTTCTCTATCTGTTGCTACTCATTAGAGGCCGAAATATTTGCCAGTTCCCATACTTAAAATCTGAGCTCTTCTTCCAAGATTGGTTAAACAAAACGGTCAATCTTTCTAAAATCAGGCAGCTACAGTTTCTACTTGTTACTGGGAAATCTGGTTGCATCTCCTTATTTTGTTGAAAAGTGACACAGCTATGAAAGTCCTCAAGCTTTTCCACTCTTACACTTTACTAGGATTTTAATGCAGATGGAACACATCATTATATACACTCTTAGACTTGCAAATGAATCAAGAAAACAAATTTAAAATGTTTTCCTAGATATTTCTCCATGTGTAGGGAAGCTATGTGATCTAGTGCTAAGTATCCAATTTTGACACTTCAGGATCAGGAAACTACATATGACTTCTGTCCCTTTTTAGTCCACTACTTTTAATTCCGTTCAATTCAATTTTATGTGCAATCAACAGTTCAAAGAGCACAAGGAAGGAGGGAAGGAGATAATGAATCAGCAAGACTGCATTCTCCAGTATTGGATTCTCAGCTTTTTAATGCTGGTTTAAAGTGTTAAGAAATTTACAATCTAAGATAGTTTTGGTGGACTGTGACTGAAAATGCAATAACATTTTAGGTCGGGACTGAAAGGCACTTCAAAAATCATAGCAGGAAAATTCATGCTATTTCACCCTGCATTTCACTTGACCCTAAATACTGTTACTGATCCATTTTCAGAAGCATTAAATTCACATTCGGTTGCAAATTTACAGTCATGTAAAACATCCAAGAATAAGAAAGTGAGAAACAGACTTATTCAAACAAATCAGCAATTCTGTTTAATAACAGAAATGTTCTCCAAACCCAAATTTCCATAAAGCTGCAGAAGTCACAAATACTCTGAAAAGTAAAATCTCCCTGTATTAGGGAGAGGGAATCAAGATTACAGTGTCATAGCTGCCAAACTCTCCCATAGCACCATTCCCAAGAAGTAGTGCTGTATTTAAAACAAAACAAAACAAANGAGAGGGAATCAAGATTACAGTGTCATAGCTGCCAAACTCTCCCATAGCACCATTCCCAAGAAGTAGTGCTGAATTTAAAAAAAAACAAAACAAACAAACAAACAAACAAACAACCAACCAAGCAAAAAAAAAAAAAACCAGAAGAAGGAGAAAGAAGACGTCTTAACATACCCATGAGCTGTACGTCTAAAAACCTTCTTCTTAGTTCTCCCTGAGAGTAAACCATGAGGTAACTCAAATTATTTCTGCTTGCAAATTATATTAATGGAGACAGGTATTTTCCGTGTGAAGCAGAGTGAGTGGTTGACCAGCCACACTTGCTACTGACATAGATATCTTCCCTCGTTTGTTGAGCCCTCTTTTTGTGGTGGTACAATTTTTGGCCACTTTATTCCTGCTCATTACCCTTATTGATAAGTAAAATACTTGGATAAGAAACCATATGCACATGACTGAGGTATGTTCTGCTGCAACAAAATACCAGTGGAGGGCACAGCTGATTGGAAGACGTAGGAGAATTTTTCTTGGGTTCCCTATATCTGACGATTTGTCTTGGGTTCCCTGTATCTGCCCATGACACTGGATGCTAGTCAGTGCCAGGATTTTTTTTTCCCTCTAATTTTAAGATAACAGATTATACCATGAAGATGTGGTGTATATTCACAAATGCTCTAAATATTTTCCTCTCTGAAGCAGAAAATGTACTTGAATATGTCCAGCACTGCTTTAAATCCCATCCCCCTCAGAGAGTGTGAAGAGGTTCTTTTCCTGTCTGTGCACTCAACTTCAAGCTGCTGTCAGCTTGCTCTCAGTGGAGAGTCTGTATATCACCCAACTGACTCTAATTGGGAAGAGTTGTCCGTGAATTTATAAAAGCTGAATGCAGCTGAGATAGTGATCCCAAGACTTGCCATCACACAGAAAAGCGTGAAGGAATACATTGTGTGGATCCACCAAGTTCCTTGGCAAAACTGTAGAGGGGAATGCAAACAGTTTCAAACTCTACATGCAGTTATACTCCTTTTCAGATTAAGCATTCCTCCCCAAGGGAAATATGTTGGTTATACAAACTAATCACCAAGCTCTCAGAACAGATGTGTACTTTCAGCTGCTGCCTTCAGCAGCAGGAAGTTTGGAGACATTTCAAGAGACAAACAAATGAAATGTCCTCATTATTTTCCTCTTCAGAAGTTTGCATTTATATACGGGCTTCTTTTGGCTGCAATGGTTTAATAGAGTGTTGCTGTGGAAACACTGGCACCAGAGTACACCTAGTAAGAAGCTTATGTAGAAAAATCAGCCCATATATCAAATTCATTGGGGTTTTGAACTGAAAAGGACTTTGGTGCACTCTTCCTCGCCATTACCTTCATCCCCTATCTTGATAGTAGCCTAGTGTCCTTTCATGTTCTTTCAATGTAACTTCTCTCTCTGTATAAAGAGAAGCAGAATACAAAGACCAGTAGCTGAACTGTTAAACACCAGCCTGAAAGTTTAGCTATAACTGTCTTTGTGCGTTCATATGGTAAAGTCAGAGAAAGAGAGATGTCATCAAAGCTTTTCACTGTTAAAATCTGAATATATATGTATTTTCTACATAGTATCAGTGAAAGCACTTTAGTAAGTCTGTCCTGAAGCATTCCAGAAGTGCTTTATCTGGAATTTCTTGTTGGATTTTTTGTTTGGTTTTTTGTTTTGTTGGGGGTTTTTTTCCACAAATTTAAGTACTCATTTACGTTGCAAAACACATCTTCATTGCATTGCATGAGAAACAACTGCTTCTCATTTTGAGTGTGTGTGATGACATTGTTAACTACCAAGTGTTAATCAATGTATAAAATGAACATTCATTAGGCTGGCACGTGAGCTTCTAGAAAAGGTATAGTGAAATACCTTTATTCGGACACATGGCTTATAAAGCTATGAGGGTTTTTTTAAACATAAGCAAAAAATGAAAAAAATATTAAAGGAGAATGTTCTTTCATGGATGATGTTCTCTATGGAAAAATGAGAAACAGAGAACTTGTTCAATGTTTGTGATCTGACCCATTGATAAACAACTCACGAAGGTAATGTCTGAATTATCAAACAAACAGAATGACCAGCCCTTTTAACAAAATCTGTGTATTATTTCTTTACTGTGTCAAAATTATAAAAAATTACTAAAGTCTGAGAAACATCTTAAAGGCAACAATGACTGTAGAGGACTTTAAAGATACTTACATCACTTTCATGGCCTTCTCTTAGATTATATGTGAGATCATGCTGTATGTCTTCAACAAACTTGTGAGCATACTCTGGGTAAAGGTCAAGCACTTCAAAGAGACCTTTGAGGATAATACATTGGAGGTCACAGTATGTTAAAGCTTTAACATCCGCATTTGTTTTAATAACTTGATCCCTAATGGAGAGGTTTGCTCCAATTAAATCTCCTTTACCTAAAAGAGAATAGAAAAATAATTATCTTCAAAACATATGTTCTTTACTTCTTTTTCGAATCATAAATATGTTTAACATACCCTGAAATCCCATTGTTACTACTTCATTCTTTAATTCTTAACATTCTAAAGGATCTTAGACTAATATCCTTGGTGGGTTTTTTGGAGTTGTTGCTGTTGTTGTTGTTGGTTGGTTGGTTGATTGGTTGGTTTTTTGTTTTTTTGTTTTGTTTTGGGTTTTTTTTGGGAGTTTGGGGTTTTTTTTGGTGGGTTTTTTTGTGTTTTTTTTTTGTTGTTGTTGTTTGTTTGTTTGTTTTTGGGTTTTGTTTTTTGGGTTTTGGGTTTTTTTGCAGATGCAACCTTATATGCAATTCATTGGAGGTACAAACTAATTTCCAGAAAGGTAACTAGCTGATTTAAGGGGGCAATAAAGTAGGTATGTGTCAGATGCAGATTTACACTAGTAAGAGATAACAAGTCCAATTTTGGTTTTCAAAATAGCTGTCATAGGGGATTTGTGTATATGTGAGTGTGTGTTAAAACAGGCAGGTGTTAAGATAGCATTTTAACAATGACACAAGTAAGTGTAGATCACCATTCAAATTACCCTTTTACTTAGAATTTGGATTACAAAACATTCAAAATCTATGATAACTATGGCTGCACAGCTGTATTTCATGACGGGCCACTGTATTTCCACTTATGGGCAAGACTGCCTTAGAATACTCGATGTATAAAACCTACATGTGACCATATAGGGAAGAGCACAAAAATTTTATAAGGAAAAGCTTCCATAATCATCTGATCTGAGGTATAAATTCCAAAGTTCAGTCCTTGAACCAGAGGTCCTCCCCAAAAGTTAACAGAGATGGTCTTTGTTAAAGACCTGGACAGTGTAATAGAGTGAATTCTTAGCAAGTTATAAGCAATACCAAATTGGGGGGAGTGATTGATATGCTGGAGGCCAAAACTGCTGTTCAGGGGGACCTCAAAGAAAGACAAAATGTCTGATAGGAACATCATGAAGTTTAATAAACCAAACACCAAGACCTACACCTGGGATGAAAAACCTCCCTGCAGCAGTATGGACTGGGGGCCGACCAGCTGGACAGCAGTTCTTGCAGGAAAGGACCAGGGGACCCTTGCGGATAAGTTGAACATGAGCCAAAAAATGTGCCCTTGCAACAAAGTCCAAGAACCTCCTGTGCAGCATTAGCAAGCATACAGCCATCAAGTCACTTGTCGTACCACATCTGGAGCGCTGTGTTCAGTTTTGGGCTTCCCAGTAAAAGACAGAATATTGACATATCAGAGAAAGTCCAGAAGATATCTACCAAGATGATCAGAGACTAAAGAACATAATGTACAAGGACAGACTGAAAAAAGTGCGTCTAGTTCCACCTTACAAAGAGAAGGAAAAGAAAGGATATTGTCTTCAATACCCTAACAGAAAAGTGTACAGAAAACAGAGCTAAACTTCTCTTCTGGGTGCACAGGGTAATGAGAGATGCTGCGCATATGTTGTAACAAATGAAATTCTCATTATAAATCAGGAAAAGAAATCATGATGAGGCTGGTCGAACAGTGGAACAGGCTGCCTAGAGAGGCAGTGGAATTGATAGCATCCTTGGAGATGTTCTAAACTTCCCTGGACAATGGCCCTGAGAAAGCTGAACTAAATTGGCCATTTAAAGCAGATTTAGGTTGGGTATCATCCAAAGGTCTCTTCCAATCTTACATTATTCTGTGACTAATATGTTAAGACAGCCATGTCTGAAAATCCATGCAGCATGTGTTCCAACTGTACATTACACAGGAAATGGTGAGCTTGAAGGGTAAGTTAAACTAAGCAGTCAACTATCCCTGAAGCTTCATAAATAGGATAGTTTTATACTTTAAAATACCACTTTTTTAGTACCTTAAAATACCATGTTTTCTATTTACATGGAACTTGAACAGCTTCTCAAAAGAGATTATTATAAACCCAGCATAGGGAGGGATTTTCTTTTATGCTAGGAATATACATACATTATTGCTACTTTGAGGTCTCTTAAAAATCTCAATTAGTATAAATAAGAACTGGTATGAGCTTAGGCCAGTCTAAGTAAGGGAAACTTGATAGGTGACAATAACATTTATAATTGCTCATCACATGATGTATTGCTGACATAATAAAATATAGTGTAAAGTTAAGCAGTAATACATTTTTTTCACTTTACTGTAAATACCAAGAACTCCTTAGATTTCCTTGTTTATATTAAGAGAGGGCTTGTAATGTTAATCTATTGCTGGCTGTTAACATGTACAAGTGAAAAAGTATTTCAAATATATTAAAAAAATCCTAATTAGAAACTTTTTAGACATACAAACAGTATTAATATCAATAATACATAAATATTTTGGAAAAACGTTAGATTTTTATCTGATTGTAGTTAGAGTGTTTGATGTATTAACATCAGCCTGAAAGACACTGCAATTGATTTGATAGTGCTAATGTATGTTTCTTTTTCAAATGAAAATCATGTAGGAAAGTCTGTAGGTAGTAACCTGAAGTTTCATGTAGAATTAATGAAGTGGTGAAATTATTGTACCTTGAATGTCAACATTTGTTACATAACAATTATTTCAGTTATTCTTACTACTTCTCTTTTTTTTTGTTTGTTTTTTTAAATTGGAGAACAAACCTATATATGAACGTTTCTACAGACATATCTGTTTGTTAGTATAGCTGGGACATGCAGTCAAGGTTATAAATGTCCTCATTATGGATATTTTTAAAATAACTTAGGGCTAATATTTTAACAAATCGAAGATATATGTTCAAACAGTACATAAGTCACATTAAAACATATTTTCCTAACCAACATAATTAGACGTAAAGTAATGGTCTCAAGAGGAACCAAACATATTTAATGAGACCATTTCATTGAATTGTTACTGGACTGTTTGTTAGTGAGAATGGTTCAGTAAACAAAACCTAATCTACTAGAATTAGAATCAGGACAGAATTATGAAATATTCTGGGAACTGCAAGTAACCCAGCAGCGACAGGGGAAAAAAGTGCTCTCTTTGATTTAAACAACATAAGTAACACAATTTCTCACAGGGACGTGCATTTTTGATGCATTTACCTTCTGCTGGCTGTTAAATAGGTTTAAATGATGAAGCTCCCATTCACTGAAACAAAACATTATTTCATTGTGTTATGTTTATGTTTTTTGCATTATGATTTCATTAACTTCTCTCAGAAATCCACTAATCTCTTTCTTATTGTTTTGGTTGTCACCATTACACAATGATGCTTTCATTAACATTTTCAGAAGTGCCTGAAGATGGAATCATTAATGAAATTATAATTCCAGTGGAGGTAGCTCTTGACGTTTGCTGGCCTTAAGCTTATAGTTTTTTCTAAGCCATATTTTATATCTTTGACATATGTGATCCAATGAAATCGAGAGATTCTAAAACTTACTGATAACAAATTAGTGATGAGTGATATGGACTATAAATCTAATAGAATTAAAGAGTTCTGAAACAAATAGGACCTGTATCACATTTATATTCTAAAAAAAGACCAATCAAATGCATGTTAGTAAAATTAAGGAAATTAAATTACAGAAGACCAGAAGCTTCCATTATCAACAACCTTGTGCAATTCCACTATACAGGAAGAAAAGCAAAAAAGGAAATGTTCTTTTTAACTCTGTTTGATAAGAATATTAAAAGTTATTAGAAAAAAAGAAAACATTTAAACCTAAAGAGACATTAAAATCATAATAAAATAATTCTCTACTTTTAGAGTAAAATGTTATATTTTATTTTCCCAAAACACTTTATAAACCCTAGCTCAGACAAGTCTAATCATCCTTTAGCTGAAGATGAAGAGAATATCTTTAGTAGGCATTAGATTGAGGCAAATCACAGAAATGTACAGATAGAGTTGCTTAAAACTCGATAAGTCAAAACAATCATCTTGCAGGCACCAGCTAAACAAAATTTACTAGAACTGAACTTCTGGCCTTTCTCTGCTCTAATATACCCAGATGACTGCAGCCAGCATCAGTTAGCATGAAGAAGCAGTTCTGGGGAGCAGAGCCAACAATGCTTATTTTTTACCGTGTGGCTTTACTGCAAGGGGTGTTCACACGCACATGACAGCAGGCTCATATTGCTTTCTTTCATTTGGGATCACTCGTGGGAGCATTGTCTGGCCACTAATTTTCATGAAAGCTTTGGGAACTGATAACCAATGTTCTTTGAGTTGTCAATACCATCATCAAATTAAGTTGAAAGTAGCAATTTGTGTCAAAAGCTAGCAAGTACCTCTTTACATGAAAGGCGAGAGAATAAATATAAGAAAATGAGGATACATGTGAAATATTTCACAGCTAACAATCCAGCAATTGAAAGTTCCTTAAGTCATAAAATAAGGAAATTTAAACTAAAAAAAAAAAAAAAAAAAAAGAGGATGTCCACAGAATAGAAAAGTAAAATTAAACAAACTCTTTCTCATCAGACTACAAGGACACACTAAGCCACACGTTAGCAGTGAATGTCCTCCTACATTGGGGGACCATTCTTCCTCTTTGAATCTATGACTGAACATACCGAGAATTGCCAGCACCGTGCTGTCCTTCAAGACTTCCATGGAACCTGAGCACACAAAGTAGATCGCTTGCAGGGCATCTCCCTGCCGGAGGAGGTATTCCCCAGGAGCACAGAAGGAGGTTTTGATGTGCAGAGACAGAGACCTGAGGCAACCACGGCTGGCACACTCAAAAAGGGAGAGTTGCAAAATCTCCTTGTTCAAGTGCATGGTGATGTCTGAACGCAGTTCATCTGGGAAGTCTTTTAAAAGCTGTCAAGAAAAAAAAGGCATGAAAAAAGTGTAAAATATATTGTTTCTACTTTTGCAAAAGTGATCTGATTTGGTAATGCCCTACGTGTCATACCGATGCAAATACTTCCTTTTGATTTTTCTTGTCCCCTTGATAAGATGTGTGGTATGCCTTAATAAATCTTTACACTGATAAATTCCAGGAAAAATGTGAATAAATATACGTTTTTATAAAAAACCCAACCCCAAACCAACAAAAAAAGCAAACAGGGAAAAAAGGTCAACAGTCTGTGTAGGCATTCCCCCTGATGCACAGTTTAAATTTGTCCAGGTTCTTGTCAGAAAGCACAGTAGGTTGTTCAAAGCAAACCTGAACTTAGTTTAGATTTTCTTTAATATGCTTCTATAAAATTCATCAATATGCAACATTGCTTCTTCTATGATAAAACCTTCTATGGTAAAACTGGAAGAGTTTAAAAAAAAAACAACAAACCTGCAAGGTGGTTTTTTTTTTGTTTTTCAGATCCTTTGTCTGTTTGTTTTGTTTGTTTATTTATTTGTGGTTTTTTGTTGTTCTTTGGGGATTGTTTTCTAATGTAATTGGACACTGAAGGAGGGGTGGAAAAGGAATGTCCACAAAGCGAATGATCAATGGAAGAACGTATGGAAACTAAAAGACCATGAGGTCCTCCTACTTCTCCTTTCAAGCTGCAAGCCCACAAACAGTTTTTTTCTGTAGTTTGAGGGGGTGTGGCATCTAAGCAATGTAATCAGACAACAGTTGACCAAATGGGCTTAGACAAAGCACTTTGTCCAGAGCAGGTGAATAATGAAACACTGATGATCTCTCCAGGAGCTGCAGTTATAGTGCAGCAGTACTTTCACTCACTTTCAGTGCAACTAAAGGTACAGAAGGTACAAAAGCTGAAGGTGATCATTAACCACATCTAAAGTTTTGACATCTAAGTGATTTTTGTACCTTTGAATCTTACTAAGCTCCTTCTGTTGCTAGGATGCTGTTGAACATCCCATTCTTTGTGCTGTGCACAACACAAAAAGAATTTATCAGGAAAAGAATGTTCTCAAATCCAAACCTTTCTGCTTATTTCCACATTATCTTTAGAGACCACTGAGTTTTATAACATAGATAACAGAAATCTGAAGGGAGTGCTCCATGTAAGTAACACTCCAGCAGAGAGAAGCCATTTCTCCTGGACTATACTAACACATAACCTCGATAAGCAATTTAAAACGAGCAAGCAAAGACACCACCAGAAATCTGTCTTTTGGTTTCACTAATGTAACATTCTGCAATATTTTAAAATATAGGGAAATACATAGCATAAAAATTCAGGCTAAACCACTTGTTTACAGTATTGCAAAGAATAAAATGAAGGAAGTGAGGAAAGGGCATCAAAGTTCCTACTTTAAAGAAGACTGAAAACCACCTAGTTGATATTTTTTACTGAAATACAGAACTGCTCATGGCAGCATTTCTGCTGGCATCATACAAAAAGTTTCCGATTAATGCCTCTTCAACATTTGAGAATTACGAAGGCGTTTGAATTTTAATATACGATTTGATACTTTAACACAAAACACATCATCACAAAAGAAATATTACCCCCTTCCTTGGCTCTAAGTTCATAGTCAAAACACAAAAACTCCCTCATTTGGTTACCTCATTGGAATCAATTCCGTTATTGACAGACCATGTGGTTTGGAAATATTCAAGCATCCTTTGCTTTAGCTGCTGTGGCAGGTGATGGACCCGTATGAAGTCCTTCAGATCCTTGGTTCTTGTGTGATAAAGGGACCATCTGGAGTACATCCTCTGAATTATGGCAGTCACATTGCCAAACACCAAGGCATGCATCAGAGCTAGAGAACACACAAATTATGAACAAAGTGTAGTGATCTGTTGATCATTAAAATGTAACAAGAAAATCAACAGGATCTTCACAGAAAGCAATTTTCCTGATTGAGAGATATAATAAAGCTTTTGAATATAAGAATCCATGAGTAATATACAGTAGTATTAATATGATTATTCATTTCTCTCTTTTGAGACACTAGCAGTCACAGTCTTGGAACAGGGTAGAAAAACATCTGATTCTGTCAAAGTACCAAGCAAAAGTCAAAAAAAGTTCATAGTCTAAGAAAAAAGGAAAACAGAATAATAAAATCATAGAATCACAGAATCATAGAATGGCCAGGGTTGGAAAAGACCTTAAAGGTCATCTAGTTCCAATCCCCATGCCTTGGGCAGGGACAGCTTTCACTAGACCACGTTGCTCAAAGCCCCATCCAACCTGGCCATCAACCCCTTGGGATTTGGGCATGCACAATTTCTCTGGGCAACCTTTTCCTATGCCTCATCACACTCAAAGTAAAGAATGTCTTTGTAATATCTAAGCTAAACTTACTCCATTTCAGTTTACAACCACTCCCACTTGCCTTATCAATACATGCCTTTGCAAAAAGTCTCTCTCCATCTTTCTTGTAGTATCCCTTCAGGTACAAGAAGGAACACACGTAGGCAGGTATCCTCAGGAAATAATGAGAAACTAATAATCAGTATGAAAACTAAACTCAAATAGTCAGTATGAAAACTCAACTCAAATAGTCAGCTAGAAACTACATAGAATGTAATAGATTTCAGAGCACTCATAGAAAAAAAACCCCAGTTACTAATGGGGACTGTGTGTAGTGGAATGAGGTTGTATTTAGAGATGTATCATATTCTGGGTAAAAAGATATTAAAAAAAAAAAAAAAAGACAAAAAAACCCCCATTTTAAGGAACACATTCAGGTTTAAAGAAACATTCAAACAAACAATCTGATTTCTTACGGTGCTTGAGAGGGTCAAATATAGTAAGAAATCGTTTATCAGACAATCTGATTTCTTATGTTGCTTGAGAGGGTAAAATATAGCAAGAAATCGTTTATCAGAAAGTTCTGACATCCTTGAGTTTGTCTGCAATTAGATACTGACTTGGGAATAAAAAGACCAGAAACAGAATTGAAGAAATGTTTACAGGCACAGATCATCTGGGTTTGTCTGTGCAGAAATGTGCTTGCTGATTACAAGTTGGAAAAATCACTTCTAGGCTGTCTGTCGTGTGATATTGAACTGATGTATAGAATATAGACGTGTACAGTTTTTTTATTAAAAACTAGATTGAGCTTGATTATTTCTTTAAAGGAACATCTATCTTTATAATGCTTGAAAGAAAGCAGACAGGCTCCTCGAAGTGGGAAAGGAATTGGTTTATAAACAAGACAAGCAAACTGTTGACCTTGCATGCCAATTTACAGAATTCCAGTGTGAGTGGGAAGGGACAGGGGGAAACAGGAGGAGGAAAGGATGCACTTTTAAATGTTAGAAACAGATAGAAAATTCTTTAGCTCGAAGTGTTAGAAAATTTTTACGGGCTGAATAAAGCACAAAGGAGCTAGTAACAATATCTATGTCTTTATTGTGGAGGGAGTGGAGAAAAACAGATAAAGAACTGCAGTGTAGAAAGGGCAGCAAAGGATCAGGTATGAACATTAGAAAGAAAAATAAGCATAACTGGAAATTTATTTCTAAGAATAATCATCTAGATCAACTGGGTGTTGTTCATGTTGATACAGTGAATTTCTGTGTCACTAATGTTAGAAGCTTGAGCAATTAAATGTGAGGGCCTGGTGTAATGGTAGGTACAGGATTTATAGTAGAAATATGGCAGCTATGGCTGAAAAACTAATCCAAACACTTCTAAATAGGTTAAGGAAACAGTGTAACCTCTTCAAGGATGCAATGATCAGTTTAAAAAAGGGGGAGCAATAAAACATTAGGAGGTGTATGGATGCATATGTAAGAATCACATGTGATGTAAGTCTCCCAGAAGGCTCCAATGTTAGAGGTTGGACAGTGTGGAGATCTCTGTGATGTTATGATAGGCACAAATATAATCTAAAATTTTGTTATTATGGTAGAATCTGTCACTGCCTATATACATTTGAAGGTAACTGCTACTTATGATGACAAGCTATTCTTGGTTGTGACAGGCACTAGATTTCTTTATCAAATAATCACAGACTCACTGTACCTTCTGTAAGAAATCTATTACTCCATTCTGTAAACTTCTAGGAACTGTATTTCATAAAATAAAGTGGTCTTTAATTTAATGTATATTCTAAATTATATTTTTGTTGCTTAGGGAGCAGAGGAACACCTCTGATTCCAAAGAGGACTGAAGCTACCATAGTGGGCCTTCAATCTCTTAAATACTAAGCTGCATATTATTTGCTGAAATAACACGGAGAATACAAGACAGAACACAGTATGATCACCTGCTGGAGGAGAGATCTGATTAGTATTTTATAGATGCTGGGTATCCTAGGCATTCTAGATAAATTTTAATAAGTAAATTTTCCTTCCTTTCCAACTTTAAGAAGAAATACCATTTATAACAAGATGTTTAATTTTCACAATATTACTTTTTATAAATTTAAATTTCAAATTCATGCAAAATAGAAATTAATACCAGGAGGCCGGTAAAAATAAAAAAGACATACTATAAGTTATTTCTTTGTTAACGCTTTTTTTTTCTTTCTACGCCTTTCTTTAAGGTTGTAGTAATTTCACTTCATTCTTTCAATTTGCAGTGACACACATTAAAGAAGTACAGAAAGACTACTGATAAACTAACTCACCCTATCATTTACACCTAAAAGTTCATAAACTAATGGCTTAATCAAAACCTCTAAAAAAGTTACATCAATTTTTCTCAAAAAAACTCTTTCCACTAGGGAATTTTAAAATTAAGTATCAGCCAAAACGATAGCCCAAAACATGTTTTAAGAAACGAAGAGGTGTTATGTACAGATTAGTACTTTATTACTAACAGTTTTCTGAGGCATGCTCACCAATCTGCACTGTATGATGCTGACTCCTTCTTCAAGTTTCTTTGCCCTACTGATTTTGCTCTACAGCATCTAAAATACAGTTCCTCAAGAAAATACCTGGACATCAACCTGCTCTGCTCTTTTACCTGGATATATCTTGTTCATTGGACCCTCACTGATAAAAAATCATTCTTCAACTCCTTGCCTGTGAGTAACTTTGTCTTTCAATCATCAATTCCCTCTTACTACATTCAGTAGACTAGTTCTTCACCATTTATTCAGAGCACAAGCATATCATCTCTATCACTTATTAATACAAGAAATGAGAATGAAATTGCTATAACTGGACTAAAATGCATAAGATAATTTTATATTTGACTCTATTAAGTTTATGAAAGCTCTGTCATATCAAAGAGTATTAAATATTCATCATTACCTTACACAGGGTATCTCTTGATTTCTTGATAGAAATGAAAACTCCTTCCTTCACTCCAACAGATTTTATGTAGTGAAAACCCCAAAGCAGAGAGACCACAGAGTATTTCAAAACTATAATTTTATAATTTTATGCTACCAGCAAGAGCGATTCATGAGCTGCTTATGGTTTTGTGACATTGTCAAAATCAAAATTATATCATTCTTGGATGATTCATTATATTATTGCCACTCATTTTCAGGACTTAGGGAAATGACAATAATTAATTGAACAATTTTTATACCACTTTATGCTGCAAATATATAGCTTACAGGTCATTCATCTTGTTCACTGGCTTTCAAGTGTCAAATTACCTATTTATTTTTGCCCAGGAAAATTTATTCTGCAAAGCTGACAACCAGCTGACAACCTGTACCTTACTGACTAGCCCTGAAGAAATACCTAGTAGTATTTCTAGAACAACTAGGCAAGCAGAAAAAAAGAGGGGGCAAGAGGCAGTACTCTAGTGGTAATTTTCTTTTACCCTTCATGCGCTCTGTGACATCTTTGAGCTGTATGATGTACACATTATAAAACAGCACTGCTGATTTTGGGGAGAAGGAAGATGAAGAGAGAGCTGCCAGTATTTTCTCTGCTGGTCTTGGCTTACAAAAGTCTGCAGGTGCCACCAGCTCAGCAGAAAGAAAGGAACCATGAATGAGCATATGACTTTCCTCAACAGTACAGCTAGATAATAAACATAAATAAAAATACCACTAAGAGCTTCAATATGAGAAAAACATTGCACTGTGATTCTAATCTGAATCTAATGATTACCAATGATAATTGAACTCTTTTTTGTTTATGATAAAATCACCTAAAGCTCACCAAACAGTCTTCCTGGCTCTGTCTCATCTCCCTAGCCCTCTCTCTGTTCTGATTATTCAGATGAGGATACACACCAGCTCACAGACACATTGCCTTGTGATCTGCCCACCTTCCCTCATCACCATTCCCAGGACTTCTGTGAGGACAAAACTGGAGCTGACATGCACATAATACCCATCTGACCAGAAAAGTGCCTGCCACCAAAATGCCCAACACACAGCTGGGCCATTCTCACTGTCCATAATGTGAGTTTGCATTTTACTGGGTGACACCATCTTTTGTCAAAATAAGTGAGCAAAAGGATATAAATATATCTGCCTAAGAGAGTTTATGTAGTGTAAGCGAAACAGAGTTATTTCCTTCTTTTCCTCTTTAAACTTGTTAAACTTTCTGCTGTGTTTTTTTTTTTTTTAATAAAAGAGATTTGGCAAAATTCCAGCTCTTATTTTACTTGTTTCTACCCCCAGAAAACATTTTACATGGCACTTAGCATTTGTACCTACCCCCAATCAGCATTGTGCAAATAGAGAAGATCTTTTCAGCATCGGTATTGGCTGAAACATTTCCAAACCCAACACTGGTGAGGCTGCTCAGAGTGAAATATAGGGCAGCTATATAGGCACTTCTGATTGACGGGCCTCCTAGTGTATTATTCTCATAGTAAGGAGACTCAATACGCTTTCCTAGCTCATGAAGCCAACCTGCAAAACAAAGCAAAAAAAGAACTACTAAGGAATACTGACACCATGAAAAACTACACATTCCATAAAACAAAACAGTTCTAAAAAAAATTATTTAAAGGACCTTACATTCTCCTCTTAATTCCTAGAATAAAAAGAACATTAAACTGTAGGAATTTACACAGCACAATAATATTGTGTCTCTGGAACATTTATTTTTATGCATGATTATTTATGATAAGAACTCTATATCTGTATGGAAATGAAGTGGGTTTGAATTGCATATTACAGGTCTAATTAGATAATTTATAAAATCCATTAAGTCACTGAAAAGAAAAAAACCCACCACCTAATAACATTGCATCTAGAATGCAACATCATTTGATTCTTTCCATTAATTAATACTTGGAAAGCTTTTTGACATTCTAAGACTAAATCATTATAATAGTAATAGTAATTACATATTCAGAGCTTTTTCCTTGTTTCTTTTTTACAGAAGAAAAGATTCAAAGAAATAAACACAACTTACAAACCAGAATTAATTTTCAAAAGATGCTTCAGTAAGTGTTTTCTAGATTGTTCATTAAATCTTTCCTTTTGTTTTGCTAAATGAGTCTATGTGTGCTAGAGAAAGTAGAATTAGCAACTGCTTCAAAGATATTTGAAAAAACAACAACAAAACAACCCCAAAGCTACAAAGCAGGAAAAAATATGCAGTTGGAAAACACACGACCTGAATGAATTGCATAAACACAATGCTTCACAAAAATCAAGTTGTGGGAAAAAAAACATAAAAATTGATTTGTTTTAACCGTTTTGCCTGTTAAGCAGCTTGCTTGGGAGATTGGGAATCTTTCATGGGTACTCAGGGAGAACTTCCAAAAAAAATAATCATGACAGAAGTTTATTTTTAGAAAAATTGTTTGGTGGTCCCTCTGTTGTAAGCTGAGACCTGATAGACTGAATCACCTCCTGAAGCTTATTCTCTCTCCACTTCAGTCAGCATCCATTTGGATGAATCCAAATATGAACTGGGGGAAATCTCATTGCACAGAATATCTGCAAAAGTAAGGGATAGATTTAAAGTATCTGTCCCAGTTTTCAATTAATTTGGGAAAAAGTCTGTAAGAATTTACTATTTACAGCAGACTTGTTAAACCAAGGTTGCTGCCACGCTCAGCTCCACAATCTCTGGCATGCTGTCCTACAGAGAAAGCTCAGCCAGAAGGGTTGGGTTATGGCAGGGTAGGGTCTGGCAATGACCCTGCTGGCACACTCTATGCAGGACAGTGAATTTAACCAAAAGCATAAATGAAAGCGATCTGCATCGTCGTATCATGGCAGTAACAAGTAGGTTGTTTTACCTTGACAATAGACACAAAAACGAAAATATGAAATCTCCTTGATTTTGTCTTGATAGAAAGTATTATATTTGTGGCTTTCAATTATTTAAAATGAAAGTAAAGCAAAACGGGGTGGGGGGGGAAGCCTAACTGAACCAATACAAAGCCCAACTGTACCTCTGTACACTATTGTTTTTCTGAGATTACGTTGCATTTTCCCATCAGTAACATGGCCCTTTGTATGGTAGATTTCATTCCTATGTTTCTGAGTTGGGGAATGGAATCCTAAATGTTAAAGAATATAGAATAAAACCCGAAAAAAATCCCTGGTAGAGAGTAGACAGTTAAAGGAAATCTATCTAAACCTAGGGTAAAATAACACAATCATAAAGTTTAACACCAGCTTTCGAAAATATTCTAGTTGTATGAAGAACTGCAAAACTGAAACAAACAGGTTATTTTAAATAACTGTAACTGATATGAGAATACTAAAAGAATGCCTTTTAGGAGAAAATCTTCTTCCTGGGAGTGTTCTAAAAGCCACTGATTCTTGGCCTGTGTATTTCCATTTTTCTGACTTCTCATACATTTTCAGTGCTGTGCAGAAAAGGTGGATGACTCTATTCTTTAACTGATAGATATATGTAACCTGGTTTCTCCTTTATAGTCCACTTTATGTTCAAGGTTATCACCCAACCCTTCTGAAACATCACTATTCCTAAAGGATTCATTACTGCTAGTAAAAGTAAGGTACAAAAATAAATGATGAATATCAAACAGTAAAAGTCCCTGTAGTATTTCTACAATACTTCTACTACCAAAATACCAAATATAATATTATCATTTTACAGTTGCTAATAAGCACCATTTGAAATGAGATCTGCATTCTGTGCCTAGTTCTGTGGTAAAACTGAGGGTCAGACAAATGATCTCAGTAGCTCAGTAGGATGAATGGCTTATCACTGAGCTATGACAGTAGCAGATAGAAATTATTAGCAATTCTTAACAATTGCTAAAGTAATGCTCATGATATAAAGAAAAGCTATTAGATAAATTTCTTTGGAGATGTAGACTTGGAAGAGAAAGTATTTATCTGAAAGTGAAAACCCAATACGTATATTCCTCTGACTTGTAGATAAGAACATGTTTACAGCTTCTCACTTCTACTTTGGTCGTTAGAGATTATCCTAATCAGGACATTTTGAAGAAATAATATAGAATCATATTTCAGCCACAGTATATAAAATGCTGCAAGATCTTCCAGATCAACTATACTTCTTAGATTTTTGTTCATGTGGCCGCTTTTTTTTTTTTTTTTTTCCTCCATTTCAGGGTAGAAAGGAGATACAGTTGTCCATAAATACTTTCATTAGCCAATGGAAATAGTCACGAGGCAGCATCATTGACTAATTCCTTTTCCTTTTCGGTTTCTGTAGGTAATAGCTCTCAGCAGATTTTCTGGCAAACCTGATCAATTAATTTCTGCCCTCAGGGAAGAAGAGGAAAATAAATATACCTTGTAGTCAGAGGGAGCTTCCTAGAATTTAGCATTATGAATCTTGCCTAGTTCGGAATTAGAATTATCTAGGTATAACTCTCTTACTTTGAAGACATTTTAAAGCACCAATTAGTGTAATTAAGAGGAAGACCTTTCAAAGGGAAAAAGAACACTTAAGAAATCAAGTCCTATTGGAAAAGTCAATACGAATTGGATATTTAGCTCCATTAGGCTCCTTCGAAAATTGCTGTAAGAATCTATATTGAGTCTCATTTATCTATATCTGGGAAGTGTTCGAGTATCAGCAGAAGCACAAAAAAGCATTTAAACATCCATAGATTACAAACTTTTTAACTAGATAGAAACCACATTATTTCATTTACTAGACACTCAGAAACTCAGTTTTGTCCTGGTTTGGTGCTAACTCTTCATTGAGTTGAAGTACATCACTCTCTATAATTTGCAGCTTCATTCTATCCTACTACTTAGATTTTCCTTACATGCCAGACACTTAACCTACCAAAATACTATCTGGTAGTTCAAAAACTTAGAAAATATTTGCATTTTCTAATGCATTACTTACCCACAGCATTTATTCTGTAAATAAGACAAACTTTTTTTTTTTTTTTTTTTTTCCCCAGTTAAAAAGTAGACCAAAAATCTCTGGTTTATTCTGCACTACAGCATCAGAAGTGTAAAGAGGTATGGATGAGGAGTTCCTCTTAGAGCATTCCTGAATGCCTGCGAGCCTGAATGGTCCCCAACAGACCACTAGTGATGTTAAAAGAGAAAAGGATGGGACAAAGGTCAAGCTTTCTCAGCTATGATTCCACATCAGATTCAGGGACTTCAAGTATTCCTAGGGGAAATGTAAAGGTAGAAAATCCTATCTGCTCTCATGTAATTGGGTTTTTTTTGGTGTTTAAACAGTATTTGAACCTCACACAGGGCCAAGTCATACTTGGCCCATTCACTCTAGTGAGGAGTGAGAGTGATCAGTACTGTGCTGACAGTAGGGACAGAGAATATGTAGTGAGTAAAGCTGGGGTAAACGAAAGGACTCTGTTAAGTGTAGGTTATCTTTAAGGACTATGTTTGAGGCTGAGGAGTTTTTTCTGGCTCAACTGAAAAACTCTGTAGCTCTACATGAAAGCACAAAGATGGCAATGGTATTATTAGATGTCATGTCTTCTTTATGTGTCTCCAAAGCCTAGAACTGCATATTAGAAAAAGCAGGCAACACAAAACCATCTAAAAACAAAGAAAACCTAGAAATATGAAATAAAAAAAAGATAAAAAGTATAAGTAAGTCACCAAGGACTAAAAAATAATAGAAAAATATTCTGAACTGGAGCACATGCAGCCTTCTGGTATAAATAGATTATAACTTTTAACACAGAAGTCTCTATGTTATGACTAGTGCTGTGTGTTGCAGTGAAGAGTTCAGGGTCATCAAGGAGAAGATTAAAAAAACCACTATACCAGAGAAAAAACAATGCAAGAGAAAAAAGATCCTTCATCACTGGAATGCATTTTTAAATTAGCTCCTCATTTCAGATCTAGAGTCAGGCAGCAAGGAGCTATATGTTTGCACAGTAAAGCATACCATCCTTTCATTACATAGCTGCATCCTCTGGTCTGCAAATGAATATCTCATATTTCCATTTTAAATGGGGGGAAAATCTTGCAAGGTTTCCACTGATCTCGTGAAACCAAGATTTCCAGCTTTTATCTGGCTCTACTATGTTTATTTGAAATATTAACCCCCATAAAATAAACCCTAAGGCAAAACAGTTGCTGAGATAGAACAAATGGGTAAATTTTCTTCCTTTAAGGTAAAGGTGCTTGTGATAACAGTTTCTGTGATTTTAGATGTACAAATAACTTCCATCAACTGTCCATGTGGTTGCTTCAGAATGTATCATAGTTAAAGTGCATTTGAGGAGGGGAGGCTAGAGCTAATATTGTATTTGAGATAAGATTTTTTTACAACAGCATAATGAATATATAAAGCTCTAACTATAATTCATTAGACATTAAAACATTAGCTTTGCTTTTAAGATTGCTCCAAAGAATTTTGTACAGTTACTCTCCAGTTGTTGCTGACTGATTCTGTGCATTCAGAATCTAAAGGCATATAAGAAGGTTAAATCATTTTACTTCTTCTAGTGTGTCTGACTGCATTATCGAATTGTCATTGCCTCTCTTCTCATGATAATTACCCATTTAAGGTATTCAAGTTCTTCTCAAGGTACTCAAAGCCTTTTTTATCTCTGTCTAGACAAAATGTTTTTGACATGTGCAATCTTTTCCTGCTAAAACATTTGTAGTTTTTTCCCAGACTATTAATAGGCTAAACAGCGCCATTCCTACTACTTCACCCTGTGGAACATCACTGTTACTCGTTCATTGTCACAAAACCTGATCATTTGTTTACAGGTTTGATTCATGCTGGAGTTTTGCCCGTCATGTTAGCAGAAGTTCCCAGGTACAGAGCAGATGGTTTTAAGATTAAAGAACCCCAGCCCAGAGATGACTGGAGCAATCATAACTTCAACCACTGCTTCTGGAGGACTGTAAATGTGCAAGACGTTACTGTACCAGGTCAATAAATAAAACATGCATTGGGCTTTTCTTTCACACAGATTAGAAAGAAATAGGTAAAAAAAAAAAAAAAGCCACAATCCCTAAAACGTGGCAGTTGCAGGTTTTAAGAGCGTAAAAACACAGCTACATGACATGTACCTGAATGACAGATTTGCACAGTAGTAAAATACAGGATATGAATTTATGCTCTTTTCAAAATGAAGATAATAAATTCAACGGTTTACATTTAAGAGGAAATCTGAGATACATCTGTATGACATGTCAACAAGCACAGGCCACAAAGGAACAGCTCTGGTCTATCTGGCCTAGGGGTTTATATTTGAACAATATAATTTTATCTGGAATTCAAAATAAGTAAAAGTTAAGTGGCATTTAGACTAGAATGGCTTCAGTATTAGTACAGCAGACATAATCATAATGGATGCATGACAATGAGGAACAATTAGCATTAATCTAGTCCCCTTGGTCTTTATTCTGCTAACACACTTTCCCGCAAACATTACACACATAAAATGAGAAAGAAAAGAAATATCACAAAGACATTAACATTTTTCTCACTGGTGCCGCTTAAAAATGTTAAAGTAAGTCACAAAATGATTTATTCTAAAAAATGTTTTCTTATTTCAGCTTTGTAAAATATGGTACTTAGAATATATTCTTTATTATGATGGATTTAATGTTTTTTTTTTTTCTTAAACTAGAAATACATATAACATGGGTATGAATGAGACCTGGTAGTGTGACAGAACTTGAAGAACATCTGTTGAAGTCAAATCCACACAGTCAAATTTTGTGGAGGGAAACTTTTGACATGACATAGAAGATAAATAGATTTAACTTGGACTATACGAAACATAGTTTTATCTTAACTGCCTGTGACTGAAGTCCCTGTGGCAGAGGCACTCTCAAGGCTGTCCTGTGTGACTCTGGGGCCAGAGCCCAGGCACAAGGTGTGTTCACTGGGAACTGCCACGCATACAGCAAGTACGGGGATTAGTGCTTCAGATCAATGCAATGTTTATACCATCACCTTTCTCTTCCGTTTGTGACACACTACCTGTATATTTTTAAATCTAACTTTTGTCTGTTTTAATATTTCCCCCCATTACCCCTATGTCGGGGTCACAATCCCTGGTACTTTCATAGCGCATTCACTACACCAGCTAATCCAGGTAGTGAAAAATTAACTGTGTTAAACTTGTACAAGCAGATTATATTTAACCTCTGGGTTGAGGTACATGGATACTATGATGGAAAATACGCAAGATTTTCTACAGATATAGATACGTTTATACACTTTTGCTTGATGAATACCCACATTATAGACAATAAAAACCCAAACAAACAAAACAATCCCTCTAGTTTGTAATCAAAGAGGAAAAAATAACCTCTTTTCTATCATGTACTCTACACTTTTTTCAGTAGGTAAAATCTTTAAAGGGGAGAGGACAAATTTTATAAGTAGATTTCATGCTTCTGATCTGAGATGCTCATGTCTTTAAAGCCATCCTTTAAAGCCTAATCCATAAAGAAACATGGAGTCTTCATTCATATAAGTGGCATATAGACATAGATAAACATCCATGTGAAAACATTAACAGCATATTTCTGGGGAGTTTTCAAACAATGCAAATGGCCAGAAATGGAATAGTTTGAAATTAAAAGAAAAATAGTTGATAATTTCAAAACCATGCCCTTCTCAGAATTAAACCCTGACAAGATATCTTCTCTCCAAAATTATAGATGAAGATTCATGAGTAGAAATTTTTAGGAACATTGTCATACTAGATATTAAGTGGACGTAAGAACGGATAGATTCAATAAAAATGCAATTTTATTTCCATTGCAGAGAAACTGGATAGAATTTTTACTACAACTCTTTCCAAATGAACAAATGAAGTAAGAGATGGGCATGAGCCAAAAACCAAGGCACAAACATGATCCTAATAATGCTGACAATTCATACCTTTGCATCTACTTTTTATTTTTATTATAGATCAAATTAAAAAAAAATCAGTATTTGAACATATGTCGGATGAAATGGTAGTCCTCTGCAACACTTTGGGAATCCTACCACTGATTTTCCGAAGTCTGTAAATCATCCAGAGACAGTCTGAACTTGGACATAATATAGAAAAAAAGCCAAACAACCAAAGATAAACAGCATTCCTATATGTCCCACTGCTCTATGAGGTTTGGACATTCAAGATACACAAGCCTCTGCAGTCAGAGGTAGATGGATGAAATGGTTACTTTCATAACTGGTTCCTTTTTGAATGCTTGCCTTAAATGATGAAGTATCCTTTGCAGGTGCAATGCCTGGTGTGCTTCTTGGGCAATGATCTAGAGGAAAGAGTATCTTTCCTAAGATCCTTAGGGAAAGTTTTTGACTATCTAAAGACAAACATTAAGGCAGATGTTTTAAAGACTTTTAAAACCCATAGAGTTTTCCAAACTAAACGTGTACTCCCTTTGGTTAGATCATTTTCAGATACAAGCTTAATCTTTGTCAGGTCTACTGAAAGTTGATTTTATTTGAAAGGTGACAACCTATGTAATTCTTTTGTAAGGCTGACTAATACCTTTTGTAAATAAATTGGCTGTTGTATTTCTAATCAAATATATACTTACAAGGTATTATAAAAAAATCACATTTTGCAAAGCTTTAATTCATCTAACTTGACAAAGTCATAACAAGATATTGACCCATTCTGCTCACTGAAAATGAAATGTTCATTGTGCAATAAATATTCAATGAACTAAATAGTTTCAGGAAGAAGAGGTGCTCAGTCAAGGGATTAAAAAAGGGAAAAAACCTAAGTTCTGATTGCAATGTTGCTGATAACAACAAAAACACAGCTGAGCCCACAGAAATACTGACAACCTGACAATTAAGCTTTAATTATCTGATAAAACTCAACTCTGAAGTATGACTGCTTAGAAGAAGAATATAACATTTCTGTATTCTCATGGTAAAACTGATGCCACCTTCAAGATACTGACAAAAATTCCTTGTAGGAAGCATTTAATTTCTTGTCATCAGCAATGTGTGGTCTGTTAAATAATTTAGATTTTCATTTTGGAAAGCCATACATGCAAGAATACTTTCTATCCTATGGGAAGCTAGTAATCCA
The DNA here is from genome assembly GCA_013399855.1 of Oxyruncus cristatus. NCBI lineage: Eukaryota > Metazoa > Chordata > Aves > Passeriformes > Cotingidae > Oxyruncus > Oxyruncus cristatus. Next base: position 394,653 of record VXAY01005269.1, on the reverse strand, counting down.
CCCCAGTGAAGGCACTATAAGTGCATGGATTATAACGTGATTTCCAAAGTCCCTGGTTGACCACTCCTGGGCACATTCATGGCTTATAAGTGGCTGAGCAAGAGACCTGACATGAAATACTTTCCCATGCTAGGATTTTTTTAGAAAACAATGTTGGAAAGATAAATTTTTAAAAATATTTGGTCAATAACAAGCGAGAACTGGTTGGAGTTCTGCAGCTCTTCCACCTAATGCAAAACGCTATGTAAACACTCCAGAAAACACAGCGTCCAACTGTGTTTTGAATTACCAACAGCTTCACACGTTTCAAGCCCCAGTTTCTAGCCAGAATCTAACTATATTTATGCATTAAATATTAATATTTCTAGATGATGCCCTACCTTATTTTGCCTGCAAAATAAAGTTTTTCAGTTTTACTTTTTCTTCTACTGTGTTGGAGAAATCCCTAAGGACCAGACCAGACAGTTTCACAGTCAGAGCCCCATATACTCCCTAAAGTGATAGATAATTAATATGAATTAGTATTTGCATTTCTTCTTCACCATGGGGTAAAATATTCTCTTTCCAGAGAAGTTATTTCACGTCTGCAAGTATGGTATATTCTGATGAGAGAGGAAAGATAGGAGTGGCATGGGGGAGGGAGACATGTCCCCTTGAGTGGAGCTCCAAGACAGTCTCCAGAAAGCTAGCTAGTGCTCTGTGTGAACATAGCGGTTGTCATCACTGGAAGACTTTGCCTCTAGGACCATTTGCCATGTGAAATGGGAATTGGATGCCTGCTCGGTGGGTTGTCCTGCTTGGTGGGTTGGCTCTGCAGGCTGACTGGGCAGGCTTTGGGTGGGTTGTCCTTCTCACCCCTACGCTGAATTACTGCCTTGCTGCCTCATAAGGCTGCAGACAGCTGCATAGATCTGTTCTTCGTATATATGAGGAAGACTCCAATATACCTTCACACCAGTTGCACAGTACAATCTAATAAAGATTCCCGTTATAGCAGAGATACATTTATTCCAAGATAGAAACCTGTCTATATTATGTATAAGAGTTATGCATAAGAATTTTAAGAGCTGACCCAGCAGATCTGCAAGGAACACATTTCTCTTGATATTTTACAATAGTTCTCTAAACATTTAAACTTTTGCATAGAAGCTCCAGAATACATGGTCAGTGCACCTGCATTCCTGCAGAACTAGGTCATAAATTCCTTCAGTCTCATTTATCAAGAAGCAGGTAAATTTAGAAAAGAAATATATTGGAAACTCTTCTTCTCTGTGGTAAGCATGCACAGCTCTTCTAGAGAGTAATTTGTCAGATAGTTGTTTGAATATGTGGGAGATTTAAATTTTTCTCACTTTCGCAAGTCAGCAGTTTGCTTTCTCTTCCCCAAAACACTGAAAGGATGAGATGGGGATATTTTCAACACCAACTTTCTCTTACTGTAGCAGTCAAGACATACAAAGCACTAGGTATATAAACTAGGTATAGTTAATTATTTTTATTAAAAATTTTATTTTTACTAGAAATAGTTTAAAAACAACTCTGAAGCCATTAATGTATTTGGAGTGAAGAAAAATACCTTCTTAAAAAAAAAAAAAACTTGATTTGTTCTCCCCAATATATTTTCTAGGGTTCTTAAACTAAAAGAAATTAGTAGCATAAGTAAGTTAACTACTATTTTTGCAATATTGTAGACAGTTAATTTAATTTTTAGATTACAGGTAAACCATACAAGTCTAAACACATAGGTAATTTAAGAAATAAATTGCAAGACTATAATCAGAGGTATATAAATCATTCGCAAATCATCTTCTTGAAGGAGATGGTCACACTGCCACTATACAAAGAGTCTCTGCACTTAATGTTAGACAAACTGGCTGTTGCTGTCCTTTTCCAGGCTATCAAATGCCTTGCAGCTAAGCTTGGAATTAGAAATGTTAGTGCTCCTAGTCCATTCTGCACAAAGAGCACTTCTATCTATGCCCTCTTTGCTTCCCTGTGCTCCATCAGTCTGTACCCATCTGTTAGAGCTTTCCTTGTCTTATATTTAGACTGTAATACCCTCTTGGGCAAGAGAAGCCTTTTTATCCTGTGTTAATTCAGCAATGGAGACAAGAGGGTCTTGACCCATAACTAGCATACCAGGTGCTGCTGCAATAAAATTACAGGTAATGACTTTTTTTTTTATAGTTTCAGCTGAAGAGTTAGAAACCTGCTTTGCAGTTTCATGTATTTGGAGTCCAAATCAGGCCAAAGAGGTCTTGAGCTACTGCAGGCAATACATTCATGTCTTTTTAAAGAAATAAGTGTTCTCCTCCATAAGCAATAAAGATCACTTTAAAATGAAAAATTTATTATTAAAATGTGCAAAAAATATCCTATAAAACAAAACCTTGCAGAATGTCAGTTTTAAGACTGCTTGCAAAACTTTGGGTCTGTATGTGTGCAGTGTGGCATAGCTGGTAAATTAATCTCACCTGATGTTCTCACTTGCTCAGATTTCAACATCAGAGAAATACAGGCTAAAGTTTTTCAGTACTTATGACAATTTATCAGTCCTAAGTGTTGGCATACTTACAGATCTGACTCAGAATCTGCAAATAAATTTTCATAGAGGCAATGACAGTAGTAACCAATACCTTAAAATCTCTGTAAAAGAAAGTATTATTTATTTGCAACAACAAGATATCAAAAGGACTATATTTTTTATAAAAACAGTGCAATATGCCACACATACTTTCATACTGTCTGTTTAACTGTCAGCAATCTGCAAGAATAGAGCTGCTTACTTCTAGACTCTTCTGTAAGAGTCCTCTCTTCTTTTTAAATCTGAGTAATGCAATAGGTGGTCCCTGACAGGTGGTACCTTTCCCTCTCGTGCCATCTTTGCCCCTCCAGAAATCATGCCGATTTTCAACAGCTCCTACATATTCAAATGCAGCCTCCCAGCTTGGTAAAACAGACGCAGAAACCTCAGCACATAAACTGTTTCCTTTTGTAGGTCTAATTACAAATTAAAGGGTAATTGCAAAAAAAACCCCAAGCTAATTTCCATCTGACTAGCCTGCATAATCGCACAGGAGATGATAATGACAGTATGGAGTTCAGTTTGGGTCAGTATAGGCTGCTGCAGCCTGCATGACATCCATTTCTCCTTGTCTTCTATATTAATAACATCCATGCTGGTTAGATAACAGCTAAGTATGTTAACCTTCATTACAATCCGCTCCTTGCTTGCTCCATAGATTTTACAATACTGTTTAGGTCTTTTCCTCTGTCTTCTTATCTGAGGAGCTACTGTGTTTCTTTCTGGACCAGGATCCTGTCTCTGTCAGGCAGCCACATGAAAAATGGTATTTACACTTTATTTGCTCATGCCTTGTCTTAATTTTCAAATCCTTGAATCTACAACATAAGTAACATTTTTCAATATGTTTTTAATGATGTGTCATCTGTATCAAGGAATTTTAGATCAAAACATATTTGCCTTTTTTGAGGGGGAAATCAACCATAGGAGATATTTTACTCCAGAATATATCTAAACATAATAAAACCCCCAAGAATTTGCAATGTAATAAAGGCCTGATATAAAGAAAGAAGAAAAAGTAAAGAAGAAAGGTGGTGTCTTAATGGGAAAACACACTACGTGTTTGAAGTTACAACAGTTCTGAAATAATACACGTGTATCTGCAGATCTGACAGGTCTTTTTGAAGTGCATGACATAAGGGAATCCTAAACACTGGCATTTTTATCTCTAGCTCTCTTAGATCTGACAGTGAAAAATGATTTAGAATAATTAGGTATAATTACTTTTGCAAAATAGGGCTTGTGTAAAACTTTATATGCTGCAGAATACCGTGACATACTCTTACAGCTTCACATTGTTTTGTTTTGCTGAAAGTTAAGCACTGTCACCTGAAAGTACAAAAGGAGCAAAAATATTTTCCATGGTATGTAAAAATGAAAAAGACTCTGGAAAGAATAATTTCTTCATTTTTATATAGAAATGATTTTCTATTCCTGCAATAGAAAGCCCCTTCTATTATCAAGCACCTGAACTGCTTAAGGGCAGGGGAAAAAAAGGATAAATAAATACAAAATAGGAATATACACAAAGGACATCTCCAGATTAAAAATTTAAGGCATGCTTATGCTAGAGAAGAAAAGAAAAACCATTTTAGTCATTAGAGGATGTGTCTGGAATGCAACATGGAATTCTAACTCCGTAGGATCTCTACCTATGTGATGGAGCTGAGAGGCAGTCCAACCAGATATTGAAGCAGCTGCTGAAAAGATTTCAAAATATATAGCAATGGCTTTGTGAGTTTTAAGTGGATTGAGATATTATAATTTGAACAGCCAAGCCATGAGCTTTAAAAACAGGAGAAATTTCTGAGAAATCCTAACAAGACTTCCTATTACACCAATGTGTAATAGACACTAATGTTTTAGCAAACTGGTACAAAGCTCTCCAAAGAGGACAGTGCAACCCTAGAACAAGCTACCCAAAGAGATGGAGTCCTCTCCAATCTTGCTAGTATTCAGGACTTGAAAGGAGCAAGCAATGTCTGACCCGATTTAGTGCATGTGATAGTCCTGCTTCAACCAGCTGGTTGGTCTAAATAAACCCCAGTGGTTCTCTCCAGCCAACACTCCAAGTACAGCAGTTAAGGGTTAAAAGACTCTGATGTAACTTCACATTGATTGAGCAGGACTTTTATGCACAACATGTCCAACTTCCAATAAAAGCTGCTTTGTAGAGTTAATGAATGATACATAGGTGATCTGTGGTTAGACACAGCAGGACACTTTGTCAAATCTCCGGGACTTCATCCACACACCAGACATTTACTATTCAGTAATTTTGTCCAGAAGTTTTTTACTCAGTACAAAATCTTGAAAATGTATAATAACAACATAAAAATCTCACACTCCCTTTTATAAGGTGCTTTTGTGCCTAGTTTTTAAGGGTTTCAGATCCAACAGGGTATCTTGGTCCTGGGGTATTTCATGATTGCTAAAATGGCTTAATCAGAAGGCAAAGTGCGGTGTGTAAAGGAAAATACAGTTTAATCAAGGAACTGAGCCTGTAGAAAAGAACAGCAGGGAAGAATGGCAAAATAAAACTTCTAAGGCCCAAAGCAGCTAAAATACAAATTAATGTTACTCTAAATGAAAAGGAAATATTTCAGTTCAGCTCAACAAATAATCCTTCGGTTTCACACATCTGCACCTCAAAAACAGTGCTTTTTTTACAAAAAATACAAAATTGAATAATTTCCATAAAATCAATATCTATGAATATTTTAAAATATAAATTTATATTTCAAATCCTGACAAGGTCTTGTATACACAAGTCTGAAATGAGGGCTATTAATAAGGAAAACCTTTCATAGAAACTATAGTAAAAAATGGTTTATATTTAGTATATACTTAACATATAAAACTGGCAAAAAGTAGGTCCAGGTTTTCAGGTAAGCCTTTAGAAAACCTTAAATTGTAAGTATAGGTCTTTACCATGTGCAGAGAGATATCCACTCATACTTCCAGTATATGTTCTGGTGATTACAGTTTTGCACATAAAACCTCCTTATAGCAGATAAATTTCTCTGTGTCTAATCTATCAGACTGACAGACACAGGAAATACTATGTCCCTCTGTTTGTACTACATTAAAATAGAGAATAACTGTGATTACCTGCAAATGGGATTGCTCCTTCAAAAGCTAGATGAACTTTCTCTCCTTATTTATACTAACTCAAAGTGTAACCCAATTAGATAAAACAAAAAGTTTTCTTTCATTAATATTGTGCTCCACAAGCTTCTCCAAATTAGGCCTCACATAGAGTATTTTACACTAGAATTGTTTTAACCATTAGGTAAGTTATCCTGCAGACTTTAAATAAATATTTTTTAGTTGTACATTTGTTTGTACATTTATTCACTCTAATTTCTTCATGATTTTAATGATTGTATCTACTTTTGTTCTAACAAGGCTAGAAATTGTGCATTTCAAACATTAATTCATGGAAAATTTACACACTGTGTATACAATAAAAGTGTTACTTTCACAGAGGAGTAAAACTCAAAAAGATTAAAAAAAGACATTAAAATACTTCAGGGCATTCCAATGATAGATATTCCGGGATTAAAAATTTCTGTTTCAATCGCCTTAGAGTGCTTCACCACTATATAATGCTCACTACATTTACATCCTTGTCTTTTTCAAAGTATGTGCTACATAGTAAGTACTGTTTGTAAATCGTTTGTAAGATGAGTGCTTTGAAAAGTTTCATAGCTTCAAAGTAATTTTCGTGTTTTGGTTTCCTAGTGTATTCCTATTCATTATTTCTGTATGACACTCCAGGGCCTAATTATTTCATATAGTACTGCACGAAATAACCCAAATTAGTTAGCTAAGGCTTTCAGATACTGATACCCCAAGGTACTTCATAAGAGTGGTAGCCATCAACTGTTTCCTTCTTATATTAATTAGAAGCGAATTTTCAGCCCTGCTTCCCACAAACAAAATGGACAGGTGAGTATAGAGGTATTTCTGTTCCACACAACTAAAACCTTCAATACAGGCACCTCAGGTCAACAGAGCATTTATTTATTTTATATACACCTATATTTATAGATACATATATAAATTTATTCTACTAAAGTGAAGATGCCAGCAATCATGCATGACAAAACCATATTTTTAAAATTCTTTTTCTTAAAGATAGCTCTTAAAAACCAGAAAGAAACCCTTAAAAAAACATAGTTCCGAAGGAGCATGTTCTGTTATTACTAATGACAAAAAATGAAGAAAACTGATAATCAAAAATGTAGTGAAGCAGACTGGAAGAGAAATTAAAATCAAACATTCAGGTACAGAGATGACAGGCTGCAATGAACAATTGATCACTGCTGGTGAATGATGTCCTGTGCAATGTAGTCAGCGTGACGTTCTTTCCTGATCTGTGCCAGAATTCATAAATATCAGTTCCAAGCTGATGGATGTGTGTGTTTAGAGCAGTGAAACCAGACCAATATTTTATAGTAGAATACAGTTTTCTTGGCCAAGACCCTTGGAAATTTACAAGTACTCTTTCTGCCAGTAAGGCGGATTCATTTAGTTCTTATAGTGCAACAAAAAAACCTGAACTGCTGTTCCTACCAAAGAAGAGCAGGGAGTGCAGGGCACCTGTGCTAACCTCACCATCTGCCAGACAGCACGAGAGCAGGTGCCAGCTGCAGCCTTTCCCAAGGCTCCAGTTCTAGTTCATTAGTACTAACTCTTCATAAGCTGAACATTTGTTGAAATTACTAGAAGCTGTTCTGATGTAGGTCCAGGCTCAAACTCCAGAAGGTAGGTCTGGAACACCGAAGTAGGTACATGTACCTGCATGCATCAAACACATCATCTGTGCCCAAAAACTGGTCATAATCTCAGTTTTCGTATTTTTTTTAAACTAAGTTCCTGGTTGCCAATGTTGCCAAGAATACGTTGAAAATAGGAGCCTCAGAGGATTCAAAAGCAGACTGGCAATCAGATATTTTAAAGATTCAAACTCATTTTTTTAATTCTTTAGCAGAGGAGACAAAGCTGGAACGATCTGAGATCATTAACACAATTCATATTAAAAAAAAAAGTAAACACCAAAAGAAAAAGTAAACACCAAACTTCTATCTCAGCTTTGATACCAACTTGTTTGTCATGTCTATCTATTTAAGTCATTACACTCCTCTGCAGAAACATCTACCTGCTTCTAGAGTACATTATGAGATACAATACAATATGAAAATATTCAGAGTCAAAAGTTAAGTAATTATTGCTCTAACAAATTATGTATTGTACTGATCAAGAATGGATGTATTGACACTGATTTTTCCAATATGATTTCTAGTGCTATTTACCACATGGTTATGCTGGATCCAAGAGCACCAGAAACTTAGTTAAAGCACGAACATACATCATTTGAGGAAGAACTAAAAGATACATGTACCTAAAAATCGTCTTTCTTCTGAAAAGAGGATAGCCAGGGTTTTAACCTGAATAAATATACCAATGTCATAACTATCTATTGTCAAGGTTAGGCTTAAATCTGTACCTTCAGAATTCTTGGCAAAATTGCTCAGAACATTATAAAAACTTACAACTGCCTCAGGTTTCTTAGAAAAAACTTGGAAAAAAAGTTCCTGGCGCTAAAACTTCCCAAGCTGTTGAAACTCAAGAGAATTTTAGGGCAATGTCTCTCTTAATGGATGTTCCAGTGATGCTGACTTCAGTCTTCTGACAAGACTGAAGCTACCTGGGGACTACAAAGAACTTGGCCAGAATTTAGGAACACAAGCTCAAGAATGTAACCTAAAGTTTGCATCTAAGACATAAGACACCTACATTTTGGACAATCCATTTCAGCCAACTTCTACATCAGGCCAGAAGTGCTACTATCCTTACATGATTAAGATACTTGGAGATCCTCTCCTATCTTCACCCAGTGGGGATCCTTCAACCACCTTGTCCCTGCATCTAAATTCCCTCTAGGACTCAGTGGGGAAGGTAGTTGCAACGTGGACTGTTCCCTAGAGCCCAGCATGAGGCATATAAAACCTAAGTAAAAGTGCCTGAAGGAACAACCTGATTTTCAGCATTTCCCACTGGCACCCCTCAGGTGCTGTGTATGTTATTCTGTACCTAACTCTGCCACTGAGAGCTAATTGAGGGTATCCACTCGAAGTCAGCATTTAAGTCCTTTGAAAGGCTCACACTACCAGTGTGTGATGAACAAATTTTGTGGGGGAAGTTTTGTATTGCACAGCATTTGAAACTACAGTGGTTCAGTCACAATTGAATTCTTGTTTTCAAAAGTGCTGCAAAGTATAAAACTAATAGAAAATGAGTGAAAAACTGAGATGAGAGTGGAGGTATTACACTGAAATGAAGATTTAAATAGCAGAAGAACAATACCCTTTACAGACCCAATTTTAAAGCTTCTCCCAAAGTAAACACATTTGTTTTCTATAAAAGCACAGGTTATTTTTTTAATGTATTTTGCATTGATAACAACTCCTCCATAGTGAGAATGTTGTGCTACTGTAGATGGATTAAAAAAATTTGCAGCTAAATTTCTGATGGACAGGAAGAATTTTTTGGTTTTGAGACAGTAACACAAATTTTACCTGACAGCTTTGACTACCTAAGGGAGCCAGTATCCTGTTTCTTGGCCCTCTCCTAATTTCCTCATTACACTCAAGACTCTGAGTTTCAACAGCTCATATGGTTCTTACAGAATGAATGCCTTCAGCAATAGGAAATATTTTCAATATTATCTGTTCCCTGCAGAGACAGATTGAAAAGTCATTTTCTTATATTTGATAAGAACCTGAAGGGGAATAGCTCAGTATATACAAATACAAAAGAACAGTCTGCAAATGAAGAACCTATGCCTAAATCTAATACCAGTTAAACTATAGAAATGAGAACCAATGGAATTAGAGTGTTAGGATCCACCGGGAACCTCTACATAGTCTAGCTTCTACTCCATGTCAGGTAACAGAAAATTAATCTTATTTTTACACGTTGCTGAAAATCATTCCATGTCTCAGGGAGACATATGTTTCACCAATGAGAACAAATGAGCAGAACAAGCTGGAACGTAAGACAGAGAGACCTGAAAATGCTAGAAGAGAAAAGCAGGACAAGAACTGTAACACTGTCTCAGGTGGTTGGGAATGACCCATCCAGGATTTATGTCTTTTATCAGACATTAGAATCAAGCTGCTGCACATGGAACAACTGTTTCCTGAGATGGGAGAACTTGCTGAGGTAAAGGTTTCTAGCTCTGAAAACAGTGCCCATACTGCATATCTTCCAAATAATTCAGTTAAATGTGGCAATGCTAGAGCTATGCAACATATCCAGATTTTAGCATTATGCTGCACTGCTATAAGACCCAATGCCACCACATCATGAACATGTTCATGAACAATATACCCAGACACTACACCATTCTCATTTTGCAACCACATGGCTAAATTTGTGACTGTAACCCTGTTTTTTTGTTATTTGCCATGGGAATGTTGCCTGAATAAGGACAGGAAGTGAAATAAAGCCTTATAATTAGGTCCAGCAAGAACAAAGCAAATACCATTTTCAGTCCTGGGTATTTTCATAGAAAGAACTTTATCACTCCCATTGCCCCAATCCAAATGCAAATTAAGCACCTAATTTGTTTAAATTAGCCAGAGGAATAGATACAGAAGCAAATGCTGCTACCACTAAAGTCAATGTGCATATGGGGCTATGGTGCGTATCTGATGGTACAACAAGGTTCAAAGTATTATGTTAACAGTAATGCAGCTTTAAAATATTTATTTTAATTGTCAGCAAACTTCAATCCTGAAATCTGTGCTGCAGCGTTTCTGAGGAAGCACTAAACTGAGTAAGGAGGTTGCTAAAAGCTTTTTCTTCCTCTGCCTCTTTCCCCAGCCTGCACCTCTCCACCCCCCCGAAAAAATAGCAGCAAGCGTAAAAAGCAAATTAATCTTCTTTTCATTCCAGGCATCATTTTCCTTTCATAGAACAAACCCATTCGTGTATTTCAGCTGTTGTATACATTGCACCATCCATACTCAGTGCACCAGTTTTTCAGGAGCACATCGCCTGAGACACTCCAGAGAAGAATCAAAAGTAGAGATTCCAAAGAGGGGGCACATTTCTTTAATGAAAAATAGTATAGGATTTATAACTTTTGTATTGTATTTTTAATGCTGTAAATTAGAAAGCCTTTTAATGGCTGGATATCTTAATGTATAAAAATTATAAGTTTAAAAATTAAATATAAATATATAGTCTATAAATATAAGACTTAGGATCTATTTTACTGCTTTGCCTGCAGTAAAAAGTCTCTTGTACATGCTCTCCAAAAATTTTCAGTTGAGGCCTTTCTTCAGGAGAACTGAATATCCTCAGCGTCTTACAGTAATATTACCTTAATTATACTCCAAGCAAGATTTCTTCTGTATATATTCTTTGCTTGTGATTTATTATTATCTCCAGATCTCATTTTACTTTCCTTAATCACTCATACTCTAAATCATACTTACCACTCTTCCCTCAACATATCACCTGTGTGGATGCTGTGAGATGTAATGAACTTGTCACTGGAAGTTTTCTTAAGGTGAAAGGAAAGTCTAGCTACATATAATCAGCTGTATATCACCAGAGTAGCAAAATATACAGCACACAGAGGGCCAAGACTTAATTTCATTGTGTTTCACCAGCAAGTAGTTTGCATATGGAGAGCAATAAAATTTGCTCTGATTGAAAAAATAACAGAATCCAATTTTTCTGCTCGTTTATGGTGACACGTAAGCTTATACAGAAATTTCATCAGTTCTGAAGTGGTCTTTGCAAAACAGCAGCTTCATGCCAGGTATCTGGAGGTTTTTGAGCTCTTTTCTTTAAACCAGTTTCTAATGCTTTAACATTTTAAAACTGTTTTACTCAAAAAAAAAACCCACAAGCAAACAAAAAACTCCAAACAAATCCCCAAAGCCATAAATTTTTTAACTTACAACTTTAGAAATAACCATTCTGACAGATACAGAACTAATATCTGTAAGAGCTTTGCAGGAGTCATTACAGTGTAATTTTTATTACACATTTATAGCATCTAAATATTTTAGAGACTATCTACAAATAGAACAGCTTTCCAGGCAAAAATGTAAACCCACAGTACTGGAAAAAACAACCAAAACAAAATCGTGCTGTAAGCCCAATGATGAAGCCCTTTTTCCAGGTAGGAGGCTAAAGTCTGAGAGTACACACCAGTAAGAAGTATCTTGGCCCATCCAGTGTGGAGGTGCCCCGCCTGCAGCTGCCCAGGGAATGTCACTGAGTCTCACAGGCCAGGATGAACTAATGGTGAGGGGCTCTTAAGGAGCAGTTTCTGCCTGGGAAGCCCACGAGAAGGTGACCAGTGTGTGATAACCCAGATACAAAGCTCTTCACGAGACACAAATGGGACTTCTGGGAAATATCTCTGTTCCAGTTGAACTGGGATTGCTTCTGATGAGGTTGTTGGGCCATTTTCTTATTACTGTCCTTGCCCAAGAACGGACAAAACTGATTGGTCAAAGCTAATGTTTTCGTAGCAATAAATGGCAAGAGCCACAGGGTATATGAAGAGAATTTCCCTACTGTGGCCTTGGCCTGGGGAAAAGGGAGCATGAGGAGCACAGCCAGCAGCCCTACCTGGGGAGCAAGGACACAGCCCATCATCATCATTTGGTCTGCAATGAATGCTTTGAAATCAGCTATTTTTGTGGCCTATATAATCTGACAATGGGTCTTCATAGCTACTTTCCACTAGAGAGAATTATTTGTTATTATTACTACTACTATTATTTTTGTTATTATTATTATTATCTGGATTTGTTTCTCTGTTAGCAGTATTTGAGCAATTTTTGCACAGTGGGCCTTCTTTGTATGTTCTCCCCTGCAGCTGCAGTCTTTTCTTTGAGAGGTTTGCACTCCATGAGGATTTCAGCAGCAGGTCACAGACCTGGTTTACAAAGGAAAAGAGAAATAAACAACTAACTAGAAGAATAAGAAACTCCACAAAGCTTTAAGTACCCTATCAAAAAAGTAGAGACATGTATTTCTCAGACTTTATTTCTTCTTTTCCTCTTCCTGACCCAGAATTCACACCTCTCTGAGATCAAGCACCTTTAACGTGCTTGTTGTTTTTCCTTCAGATTTATTGTTATTAGATTATTTAGACAGATTCTAATGTTATTAAGAGAAAAGAAATCAAAGGAGATAAGAATAGGACAACTGCAATTTGAAAGCTCATCACGGAGCCTTTGGTCACAGGTGTTTGCATTATTCTCCCCCCAAATATTTTTTCTATTGGGAAACTCTGCCTGACCATGAGACAATCTGTTTATGAAAGATACACATGCATTCTTTTTCTCTTGCAGATAACTTACATATCAGAATTTATCTGTATGCTTTTTAATCATGTCTTACATATCTAATAGCATAAAGAAACTAGCCAGGCTTCCCTTCTCCAGTTAATTTTATTGTTGACTTGATTTAGTCTCTTGCGTCAGTGAATAGATTAGGCTAAAGGTAAATACAACTAGAATTAAAAAGATAGAACACAAGGAATCAGAAAGAAAAGGGAGAAAGGGAAGTTCTTGATATTGGTGTGGCATCTGAGAAAGACGGCGAAAAAAATGTGCCTTTACAGTAAAGTCAGAATGACCCCTGTGGGAAGATGTCAAAGTCTCAGCTGTTGCACTAGTGGCTAACACACCTTCAACAGTATATAAGTACCTGGTGGTGTCAGGCTCCTATGCAAGGGGTATTGTTTCCCCATTGTACCATCGCATGTGGGTACAATTCCTAGAAATAATAATAAACCTTTAACAAAAAATTAAAAGCTTAAAATCTAATGAGCAAATATGGAACACTCAATTAAATAAGAATGAAGGCTGGGGCAGAAAACACTGGATCAAAACTGAACAGCCCCAAACCATTTGTGCATTGATAAACACCTCATCTGCTCTGCAGAAGAGCATAACCTGCAAACCTGCTAAACAATAGTTCCAAAGGGAGTTTTCAACTTGAAAACGTTTCAGGGCCTATCTGTTTTAATGTATAGGAAGGAATATTCAGCACACACAAGGGAATGCCTCTGTTGATGAATTTTCTTAATTCGCAAAAACCCATGAACTTTCTCATCTATTCTTTTACACTTTCTGTCTAGCCCTTTCCTATCCAGACCCTCAATTTTCAATCCTTTGAATCACTCTTAAAAATCTCATTGTTTTTTATTTTTGCCAATTTCTTTTTATTTTAACCCTCATTTTCAAATTAGAGTGCCAATCTCTTCCTCTTTTTCTACAGACAGCACTGAAAAATTGTATAAGAACAAACAAACTCCAAAATCCGGAGTGACTTATACATGTGCTTTTATATATTTACATACATATACAGATGTATACACGTGTATATGTGTATATAGGCTGGAAGAACTTACCAATGTCCCAGGTAAGGGGGTTATTCTGTTCCATCTCCCTTTTCCCTATGACATACCAAATACAGGCCATCCAGTGTGCAAGCAAGGCAAACATGGACATGAGAAGCGTGAGAACGATTGTGCTGTGCTGGGAGTAACGATCCAGCTTCTGAAGGAGACGCAAAAGGCGGAGCAAACGCACTGTCTTTAGAAGGTGGACAAGGGAAACCTAGGGGAAGGTGGAAAGAGAAGAACTCGTCAGCAGCTTACTTCTATCACACAGTTCTCTTGCTTCAATGAAAGGAAATTCAAGAGCTCTATGAATAATTTTTCCCACTCTTCGTACTAAATCTTAAGACAGCAGAGAATAGCAAAGAAGATGCTTTAAAAAATGTGTTTAATTTTGATGTGTAAATATATAATTACTATTACTGATTTAAACCAAAAAAACTTGAAATATTGGGAGATCTTTCCATTTATTTTTTTATACAGTCTTCTTTCAGATTTAGCTTAAAAATTTGTCCTTGTGAAAAATGCATTTATGCCAGATCTAGAGGAGAAATATAATTGTCAAACTGACCAATGTTCATTTGATTGTAATATGAAACCACAAAAAAAATATCTCCCAAGCACATGATGATTTTCAGTTTCTTCTAACAGTAGACCTAACTGAAATATGTATGAGATGAAACCACTTTATAATTTACCCTGGAAGAGATGATAACATATAGCAGTTATTTTGCAGAACAAGGAAGCAGAGAAGTTAGAGAAGACTCAGATTTGTTCTTCTGATTTAAATCTGTGTTCACAGACCTGGGCATATTTTACTGCTCTGTTCTAAGATGCAGCCCAAAAAAGCTTTCATTAAAACTTCTAACACCACTTCTTAAATTCCTTAGCTGAAATATTACCACCTTTCACATTTTTGTGGCAAAAGCAGCACCTAATCTTCTCACAGATTAGGTGCAATGTATACTGTATATGTATAATGATTAGGTGCAGTGCATACTGTAAGTATACATCAGTTTAGGAAATGTATCAGCCTTGGCCTTGGAGAAGTTTCAGCACAAAGTGAGCAGTGTCTGGATGACCCCATCCCCGCCAGAGCATCCTGCAACCTACATTCACACCAGAGTGTGCACAGCTCCTAGTTTTGCATGGTATGTATTTGGCTCATGTTTCAGCTGTTGGGCAGAGTTAGCAAAAAACATACAGATTAGGATCCAAATATTTTTATTTTTTTAAGATTAAATAGCCATAATTTTCATTAACAGTAAGCTGCTTTGTTCCCCCTTTATTAATGAGACATTAGGATTAATGCCTACTGGTATCCTGGTTGATACAGGATACATGCATCAGCTAGAAAAATAACATCAGACTTGACATATATTCCCACAGCCCTCCCAGAGCACAGTAATGAGCTCTCTGAAAAGTCTAAAAGCACAGTTCAATCAATATCCATTTGCTTTTGCTAATCCAGAATAACCTGAAGCTCAACCCTTCTGTTTCTGTTATTAAAACTAATAATCTGAAATCTAAATTTTATAGGTGTACGTTCATTAATAGCTAGGTCCGAGATGACGAATAAATTCTACAACATGGTGTATGTTTTATTTATTCAAAGACTTAACAAGTCTTTGATTTTATTCCAGTCTCAGGATTTAAGAAGGTGAGAAATCTGAAAAGAAGAAAAAATAAAAAAAACTACAATTTTTTTTTTTTTTTGGTTACTACAGTTTTGATAATGCCTAAGTATTTCTCTCACAAGAAGAATAAGCACAAGAACATCTGCAAGTGTGGGGCAGAAGGTTGCAAAATATTTGGAGTATTTGCCATGATTGTATTAATACAATCATGTAACTTTTAAATTATACTTATTCTATGAATGATACACAACTATACCAACTGTCTCTGTTTCTGTGGTAATTCATTTCCCAAAGTTCCATTTCTCCTCTTTTATCAGCTTTTTTGAACCAAACATGGTTCTCATAACATAATGCTCTTAAACATGCACTCATAACATAAATGGGTCCCTCTTCATGACTGACTCTTAAAGGCGTTGCACCAATATATAAACATATATATATAAAATGATTTTGTATATAATGATTGTGTATGTGCTAGGGCATACACATTGGAGCCTTCATATTTACATGTACTATATCGCAACCAAATAATGATAACTTAGATGAAATTATTTTTTTATTACATTCCTACAAATAACAAATTGCAAAAGGACTGTTACAGGGTGCCCTGCCAGTTATCAGTTTTACCTAAATTCTGACCCCTTTTGTTAAGCTACAGAATGCTGGTAGATATAAAGACAGTGAATCATATACCACAATATTCTTTTTAATGTGGAGACATGTTTCATTTTAAGGTCTAAGGACTGCCTCATTTCAAAATAATTTCTAGCATAAATTTGAACAGAGATGTAATTAATCACATGTTATTACACTGAATTTTCTCATTAGTCATGCCAAACACTCTTCTGGTATTGTGTCAAATATGTCATTGCAAGATCTAAAATGCCATCAGGCAGCTTCTTTTTCTCTGCCATAAATTTAGAAAGACAAAATGAGGAGTCAGCACTCATATTTGTGCCTGCATAGATCTTGCTTTGCCCACAGATATAAAATCATCAAAATTTTCCACTTTGTTAATCATTTTAGACTAGCTCGGTTAACCTTTTTCTGTCAAAATGACAGGGACAAAATTTTATCAGAGACTAACACAAACTCCATCAGCATAGTCCTGAGAAGTACTGAGAAATAAAGTTGCTACAAACCACTGATAAAATTCTCTACTTGGAAAAATCATCTCCTACATAAAAAATGAATTAATAAGGATGCATGATTTATCATTTTTTGTCCACCTAATTAGTTGTTTTTTCTCAAAAAATGATACTCTTGCTCTATAACCATCAATAGTTACTCAGAAAGGATTAAATTCAATCCATGTAACTAGTGCTTAATGGCCTGTTTTTTACTTTGGCAACATTTGACAACACATTTCCACAAATTAAGGGATCCTTTATGTTAGATGGACACAAGGATGGAAGGAACTGGGGTCTTGGCATGCACTGAGGTTTAGCAGGAATGTGCACGTGGCCTCAGACTTCCAAAGAGTCCCAGATTAATGATAGGGCAGAATCCCTCCAAGGTGTAAAGGCAGTGGAGCCAACTCACACAGTTTCACTTTTTTTCTTTCAAAATATATCCAAAGACAGCAAAAGACTCCACAGCATTTAGAAGCACTCTGGCTCCATCAATCTCCAACTGGAGTATGACATATATGTGCCATACATACAGAGGTCTGTATGGCACTACACCTAGAGCTTCCCTAAAGGTTTGGCCTTTGTGCAGGGGCATGAACGGGAAAGGAGTGAGATGCTCCCTGATACCCTTTCTCACCGTTCTGTTGAGGCAACATCTGAAAGTCGATGAAGTGAAAATCTGAGAACAGACATGAGGAAAGGCTTATTAAATCATAAAGTCTGAAAGCAACAGAATGTGATTAACACCTCCCCCCGTTCTTGAAGTGACTGTTGTCTTGAGGATTATATTAACAGTTGCCAAGTCTTGTCATGATAGGAAATATGATACAGGAAGGCACTGTGTTCCCATTGAGGAATCACACAGAGAACAAACAATGGAGTTTGCTAGGTTGAATGCAGATTGCAGACTCCAAAATTCTGGATTTGCTCTCAATTACCAGAGGGAAGAGAGGGTTGGCCCGTGACTCTCTACTCTGAGGGGGTTTTTACCACATAGCAGTTAGTTACCAAAGCTGGGCCACAGCCAATGAAGGAAGCAGATTGAACCCAGAAAAAATGTTAACAAGGTATTTAACCTCTTTAAGCATTCAGGAAACTGTGCCTGTCAGTCAATGTTAACTTTAAAATCAACATGGCTACATATCCTTTGTTATTTGGGGTTTAGAGCAAGGATCCACTACTAACTGAGAAATAAAGTTGCTACAAACCACTGATAGGTAAAGAGAAATAAGATTCCTGGCTGAGTAAGAATGCTGACACACTGACCATAACAACGATTTACTTTATCACTGTAAAAATTTATGTCTTGAAAAATTAAGGACTGAATTTAGGCAGCATAAAGGAGCAAAAACCACAGAAAACTGTGTTTGTGTAATTAAACATGAAGCTAACATAGGTGCAGCTGTTTACAAAGTAATGATAATTGAATTAAAAAAATGGTTACATCCAATATGAAAATACACCACAAAACTGAAAAAGACAGCAAGATATTTTAGTTCATTATGTTTTAGTTTCCAGATCACAGAAAAAAACCCCCAAAACACATCAACAAACCCTTCTTGAAAAGAAAAAAACAATTAAAAAGACAGGTTGGTACTTACCACAGTGACGTTGAAAGCATAAAGAAGATCAAAAGGAAGTGCAGCAATTAAATCAATGATAAACCACGTAGTCACATAGTGGATACAAATAGATCTTGCTTCAAATATAACTTGGCCAGACTTGCTGACATATGTTGTTCGGAAATTTAAAATAATATCTGCTTGACAAAGAAGGAACAGAATCAGAGACAGTGATTTCTTGATTCCTGGGGATAACACCAGGAATCCAGTATAACACTGACTGTTTTTCTTATGCATCACAAATATCAGATGAAGAATCTAATACAGAAACAACAAACCCATAGTGGTAAGAGA
This sequence comes from Oxyruncus cristatus, assembly GCA_013399855.1. Lineage (NCBI taxonomy): Eukaryota > Metazoa > Chordata > Aves > Passeriformes > Cotingidae > Oxyruncus > Oxyruncus cristatus. Next base: position 375,946 of record VXAY01005269.1, on the reverse strand, counting down.
TCCACATGCATAAAGTTAAACTAATTGATGCATGATTCTTTGCAAGGAGTAAACAGAATGTCTAAAACATTTATAACTCACTGATTTGAAAGGGAACTTGAGTTAAAAAACACCACCCACATGTTGCTCTTTAAATTGTACCAAATACTGGTATTTTTGTTAATGAAAAATGAAACTATGACTTTTGCCCATCAAGTTTACAGTTCTTTTTGAACAGTTTTTTTTTACAGTTTTATTTACAGTTCTTTTGAAATAAAAGGTCATTATTTTATTTAAAAAGTGTAATTAAAACTCTTTTAGTGGTAACTGTCCAGCACAGAGGACAAATGTCATCCTCAAGGATAACTGTTTGTTTATCAACTGAAAACTGCTGAACACACTTGAACAGAAGGCTTTTGGGCTATGGTGGAGACCACAAAAGTGATATGAATTTCTTGGTGGCTTGTGCACTTTGTATGAGTGACTTCCAACATGAGATATATTTTTGACGTGTCTTGCCAAAGCACATTAAAACCAGAAGAAAAGCTCAGGTCTTGACAACACAGCCTCAATTATTTTCATGTCCTACAAGACAAAGGCTATAATCTGTCCTCAAGCTATGCACCCTGTTTCTACCAACATTAATGAGAATTACTTATATAACTTTTGCAATGTCAGAAAAGAGTGCAGCCAACCATTACGGCTGGTGGTTTACAGCAAGACAGCTTTATGGGGAAAAAAAGATTGATTTGCATTTCTTCCTACATATTCTTTAGGTAGGCTACACTAAGACTGAGTAAAGTAAGATCTTCAAACCTGTTAGCCATAATATGCAAGAAGCCAGGTAACATTTTTTTTTCCCCACTGAGAGCAAAGAGGAGAAGCAGAGAGAGATTCAGCAAACACAGAGGATCATGTTTGATCACTCCTTTAGGGTATCAGGAAAGATTCCTTTAGGATCCATTTTGATCAAATGCCCAGTTCTGGATCTGGAAAATAATTACTTGCCAGGTTTCACGAGCAGAAGCTTTTTATGCTGTCTTCTGCAGTTTGAAGCTAGACAGTCTGCTGTGATAATTTGACATACTCGTTAACCTGTACACTGCTAATAGTGAACCTAGGATATTTTTAGCAATTTGATATCTACCATTTCCCTACCTTTGACCCAGTAGAAGTGAGTGTTCTCAACTAATGAAATCTTCGGGGAAATTCTCATTTTGCACAGTGTTCATCCTGCAAATTCTTTAAGGTTTAGTGCAAAGCCTTAGCGCAAAGTGACCGACACACATATTCAAGGCTATCTAGTTCCATGGACTGAGGTATGGCAGGTTCATGCTTTGCTAACCACCCTTTTCGTTCAACTAAATCCTCAGGCTGAACAGAACATAGTGGTAAAATCAGAGATATAAAAATTTTAGATTACCTCACGAAGTAGTCTCAACTGGCTCTGCACTCTTAAAGCTACAAAAATGTTATGAAATTTTCAATAATACAGTTAAGATGGGAAAATAGTATAATTTTCTGTGGTTCATAATGACAAGGGGGTCAGTTTAATTCCACAGGTGCTTCATAGAGATTTCCAGATCAGTATGGTAGCACCAGTCACATACATAACTAGTTCATGCAGATTTGCTTGACAGAGGTAAGAAAGACATGGATATTTACATCACCAGTATTTTGAAACTTCTCATTCTCATTTTTCTCAGAAACTCCAAAGTGTAGTTGTCAAAGTCAGAAAAATTATTTTCTTGCTTATTGCACATTAGCATTTGTGGAACAACTAAAACTTTAACAGAAAAAGAGATAAATTCTTGCTTTAAATTCCCTTAAGACATCCAGTACACCAACATGCACTGCAATTCACTGTTCAAGATTGAAGAGATTAGAGGTTTTTCTGCACTGTACCCCTTTCTGCCTTCTTATCAAAACAACTTAGGACAACAGTGCCAGATAATAGTTATATATATGTAACACTGAATAGGAAAGGGTAAGTGCTTTTTCTTGTATCCAGCCTGTTATAAAAGCCCATAGGGTGGGAAGTAAGCGTGATCCATCTTGTATTTGTTAACAGCTTTCTGAGCTACACTTGAGTGTAAACAGTTTCTTCTGGGCAACCTTATTTACAGCTTAACTGCTGTGCTAAAATACTTATTGAGAAAGCTGTAAAGGAAAAACAAACCCAGAACTCCTGAGTCAAGAGACATCTAAGAGCACAACAAAATCTTTAATGCAAGTTTAGAGGCTTTAATAAACATGTATAAACATGGCTCATAATCTCTTTTTTTTTTTTTTTCCAGAGATTTTTACTGTGTTTAGCATAGGTACACCTTGTGTACCACCTTTGTGTTAAACCCTCATGCATCCTAAGCCGGTTAGGATCACCTCCTTCCCCACTCCCTGCTGTGCAGATGAGTCTGTGTGGACCTTAAGCGAAGCATGTCAGTCTGTCAAGAAGTGAGTTATTTTGCTTCTGTCGAACACAAAGGTGGATTTGACCTGACAGCACTCCACAGGGAGAACCCAAGGTTTCCAATCTCAGTAGGCTTGGAATAAGAAATCGTATCACCTGTGCATATTGTGTCCAAAAATGGGCTTCTGCTCCACCCACACTCTTGATCACAGTTGCCTGCTGGTGCAACTCCCTTTTGCTTTTGGATTCCTGCTCCTCCTTCTCTCTAGCCTGCAGACTGATCTACCTTTCTCTGTCATTCCCACACAACACAAACCAGAAGCCCTGTTAGTGACTAAGTCCCGAAGATGCACGCAGAGAAAAAAAACAGTGAGTTTGTGAAATCCCATGATTTGTCTTCTGGTTGGATCCCATGGCTAACTAGCCCAATCTGCTTGGATTCTCTCAGTCTATTATTTCCACTACTGATAAGGTATGGGCACACAGGCATTTAAAAAAAAAAAATCTTGTAATAAATTTGATATCTCTAAATCTCATGCAAAGATACATTGAAAGATTAAAGGAAATGCATATTTATAAAAAAAAAAACAAAACACTTTTTCTCAGCCATGAAATGAATTTAAAGTTATTATCTATATGCAGTTACAGTTCCTAATTTATTTATATATTTTGCTCCAATTAAGCTCTTATACAGTATGCACATCCGTAACCACCAGAAAACTGGGACCAATATTACCCTAATGCCTTCCAAGTTTGCCATTACCATGGCTACATGCTTTTGTAATATTTTCATTTCCAATTTCTGAAGCAAGTAATGGGATCTAACTGAAAAGTTCTAAATTATTACTTTCCTTGAGTGTTCTAACTTCCCTGTTTGTGACAATTTTCTTTCTCACAAGCTTCCAGTGTGAAAATCCATGCCCTAGCAAGGCTCAGTTCCTAAGAAAAGGCAACTTATTTCATAGTTGGCGACAAAAGAGTTGGGAACCCTGAGCAAGTCCTAGGGTTTTGAAACTGTTTTGTGACTTCTCGTGAAGTAAAGCTCTGTACATCATGCCACTTCTTCTACCAAGCCATCCCTTTCTAGATTTCTATTGTGCACACATTCACACACAGGCACATTCGCTCAATGAATGGTATGAAAACATCAATTTAAATTGGTGTTCAACAAAGGGAAAAAAAATTACATTAAAAAATTTGGGGTTCCACTTGGTGCGTAATGTAGATTGCTATCCTAAATAACAGAAAAAGAATGAAAACCATAAACTGATATGCACCAAGCTAACCTATTAATCCTCAAGTTAATTTCCAGTATAATACCCCTTTTACAATTTCAAGAGAACAATCTGTGTTTTGTATAATCGCAATTCCTAATCCCTGTTAAAAGAAAAAATCTGGTGCCCAGTTGAACCTCTTTATCCATAAACAGGATTATTTTACCTGAAGTGTTTGATTTTCATGTGACAACATTTTTTTCTCTCTTTAGATTTGATTAAAAAAAACATAAACCCAAATCTGCTGGGATTAATCGTGTGATCAAGTTACAGAAGAATAACAGTTTAGGATTAGTCAGGTGATTCAATAACTAGCCATGACACACTTTTAGATTTCAGCAAATGCTATGTAATCTACCTCAGTTTAACTCTCTTTTACTGGGAAATAAATGAAGTTGAAAAATCCTGTACCTTTAGGGCAAGTAGTATACATATAAGCAGTAAACAGGGGATTGGGAGATGCATGATCTATTAAACTGCAGTCATTCAATCCCGTGCTTGAGACCTAGGTGATTTGTGTATATTAACCCCATTGGTCTTCAGAGCAGAGAGTTGCCTACATCACTTCCCTCTTCTAGATGGTGTGACAGACTCTCTCTAATTTCTTTTATTTTTTTTTCATTTTCCTTTACATGATTTTATATGGATTGTCTTTGGCTAACAATACTTTCCCCAAAGTCCAAGGTCTTCGACCTATCTGATTATTTGAGCTAATGTTATTTAATTACACAAGGATTAGAATCTGGCCAGAGAGCTTTTAGGAAAAATTCCAGGAAAAATTAGTACCATATTGCTTGAAGAACAGTTTATCTGTCCCTATATCAACTGTTATTTTTTCTATTCTACTGCTGATATAAACCTAGATGTTCCTAGTAAATCTCCTAGGAGCAATTTATTCAAATGGAAGTGTGATTTTTCAACTCCAGATGTTCCTTCCAAATGTCTATTACCACATTAGCATGATGATTTTCTTTTAGATGCTGACAGGATAAGATGAGGGAGATAGTTTTGGGTTTATATAGGAAAGGATAGTAACGCTCATTTTACACCATTACTTAAGAACCTGGGACACTATGAAGTCAAATAAATTTTGCAAGAATAAAACCAATAGAGATTAAGTACTAATAACCCAAATTATAAGGACTTTATAGAATAAATATGCAATAGATAATAAAATACATACTATATAAATAATAACACATCAAATTAATATCTTTAAAACAGCCTATTGCAGCTGCTGAAGGAACAGCATTTTTTTTTCCTTTTTAATAAACATATCAAATGGTGAACAGATACTAAGTAACGAAAAATATAAATTATAGAAAACTTTACAGGAAAATCAAGACCTGTCTGGTAGCCAGGAGGAAGGAAAATTACAGTTTTAGGAAAAAGATTCTAATATGCAACTTTAGTTCCTTTGTAGTAGTGGCATGCCATTATGAGAGAAGCTATTAATAATCCCGTGGGAAAAACAGATGTATTCAATAAATACCTCTTATCTAATTTTGGAACGAAGCAGTAAAGTATGGGTGTGTCATATCAGATACTAATTGACAATCCAGTGTGCCTTAACAAAGAATCATCAGGTAGCAACATTTTGAAACAGCAGGATTACTATATACTTAACAAGATGTCACTTCTGCAACTTGAAAAAAACCCCAAACCAAATAGAAATATGCCCTTTACAAGCCATACGGAATGGAGTTGTGGACCCTTCTTTCTCTAGGGTCTTTGAAGAAAAGCTAATGTTCTTCAGGAAAACATACTTTAGCCAAACAGGAATTAATATTAATACCTGGATTAAATATAGTATCTTTAAGACTGAAGTAGATAGCCAAAATTTTTACTTCTTGTCAGAATCTTTATTAACTGAAAGGTCATATAAGACCACATATAATTGAAGTCTCAGTCTTATTGTCTTGATCTAAGTAACATTGAGAAAGAAGCACCTAGACCAAATTTTATACTGCTAGAAATTAAAGAAATTAAGTATCCCAAGTTATGATGTTTAGGTCCTAATGGACTTGAAATCTAAAATGGAATATCAAGATCCCCTTTCGTACCACCAGGATGGTGTTTTGTTAAGCAGAAAAAATTGTTCTTTTCCACAGTTTAAAAAGAAAAAAAAAAATAAAGAATCTTATTGAGGAGCACGGTCATTGAAGAAAATTATGGAAAAGGATTAGAATTAGTCCTTAAGCAGCCATATATTTCAAATGGCAAAATATGACTGCCAAATATACCTCTCCCTCCTGTTTTTCTTTGTGTGCAATCCCAAATAACATTTTCTCCTGGCCATTAGCATTTCAGAATATTGTGCAAACAGCTCCATTTGGCTTATGTGGGCAGTCAGAGGGTTTGGGAAACTCATTTTAGAGATACACTGCATCTCCATTGAAATAAGCTCTTTTTTAGAAGTCCTGTGGCTTTAGCTGGATGACTAGAATTCGGATGAACAATAGAAACATTAAAAGCTACAAATTCTTAAAATCTTCAGTACAAGGATATCACATGGTATCATGTAATATGAGGGACTTCTGAAAAGAAATCTTCTACTGGTGTGGAATGACTATAATTCATAGGCTTTGTTCTGTTAAAGTCACCATTGAATACACTGAACTGTTTTACCAGCCAAATTCCTCCAGTCAGAAGAGTTTATTTACCATTTGACACCAAGTTGCTTGTCACTGTGTAGCACATGAGAAGTGGCACAGTCCCTGTCCTAAGGCAGTGCTATGTTGTATGTTCTCAGGCTTGATTTATTACTGTTTGACAAATAAACAACTTTTTCACTGATTTTAATGTAGGAAGATCTATTCTCAGGTATGATGGACCATAGCAGAACTGATTCCCAATATCTACCTGTAACTGGTAGACTGCTTTGCTCTTCCTTACTGTGTGTTCTTATAGTGCAACCTAATGGGATGTTGATGTCATATTCGAGTGGAAATACTGTTTTTCTTGGGTAAATTATCCATTAATATAAAAAAAATTGAAATCTGAAGGCATTAGTGGTTTAAATGGCTGCAGTTATAACAAAAGTCACTCCTTCCAGGGGTCAGTGTTAATGCACGAACATGATATGTTCTATCAAACACTATACTTAGGCTGCTGTACCCATTAATGTGGACCTGACTGACCAGCACACCAGTATTAAAACAGAGGGGTTATTTTTAACTCTGTACTGTACTGAGAGCCCATTAATTCAAATCACGAAACTGAACAAAAGATCACAAACCTAAAAAAATTAAAAGCCAGATTCTTTTACCTGCTTCCTTGATTTTTAGCCTTTGGGGTTCACCTTGCTTTCTTTAGTTATGAGGGTGTTAAACTGAGATTAGCTAATCTCAGTTCCAGTAGCTGGTACACCAGAAAAGCATTACATATGATGACCTTTGTAGTAACATACTAGACACTGGGAAAATCTTATTTCTTATAAACTATGCTCTACCTTTTGAAAACATACTCAACCCATGAACATATTGAATAGCTAAAATAGAATATATTGACTTTCCTACAAAGATACAGACTTAAGAGTCTTGAAAGAAAATCAAAGAGTTAAAAACATTTCTGAAAAATGAACATATTACTCTGCCTTGAAAGAAACTAGTATTTGTGACTGCAGAAGTGTGAAAGTTTCTACATGGGTAATTTTCTTGATAGAAACTGCAGAAATATGGCAGAAAAAAGCAATTGCAAAGACTGAAGAAACATCAGTCATATGGCTTAACTTTTCACTAAATTCAATGCATGTGAAACAAACATAATTGTTGGGTATTTCATGAACATAATTCACACAAATGTTGCAGACAACAATGCAAAGATCAAACAAGTAAAACTTTCAGTGGGCAAGGGGATAACTGCTTCATGCACTTAAAATTTTTGACCAGTTCCAAGAGGGAAATCTGAAATATTTTTCTCAGAACTTACCTCATGCAGTTTGACAACATTTCAGACAGACATTATCCCTAAATCATCAAATAAAAGAAAGAGAAAAAAGACCGCATGCAAACTCACAGAAAAAATATAGCAAACTATTAAGAATCTAATTATTTCCTTGGAAGTTACCGAGATAATTAATTAAAAGATATAATATTATTGAAAAATATGAAAAATATAGTTTTGTTTTGCCATTGTGTTATAGGATAGTAAATGTAAATACAAACTTTGTGTGACTGTAGCTATAATGCAAGTCAGTCATACTCTGTATAGGAGGGTGGTTTTAATTTTGCATACCTGCTGAAAGGAAACATAGCAGAGTGGAAGCTAAATAAAAACTGCTACTAATACCATTTCTGACTGTGTGGATTGACTATAGGTCAAGCAAACAATTTGTCACAACGCCTTTTTTTTTTCTTTTTTTACCGTAGCACCACAAATTAGAGAGAAAAGATGCAGAGTCAGCTCTTAAGTGCTCTTAGCGCACTCAAGTGCTCAGAAGGCCTCTCAATCTGACATCACAAGTCTCATTGTAAAACAGGAAGAAGGATAGAAAAACAATATGCCTGACAAGATTCGTTTAGGACAGCTGAGAAGTGGAACAGTGGTTGTATTTGCCAGAAGTGCAGAGGCCACCAGCTGCCTACCAAGCTCGCCCCAGAACATTAAGAAATCACACATGGAAATGCTGCATATTTCAACTGATATTTATTAATAGAAGTTGAAATATAATATGACAGTTGCTCCTGTCATGTTACACGAGTTTTTTAAATGGCCTTTATCCTGCATAATCTGCTTGTTTTGTTTTAGGGTTATTACTTCACAAAATCAGATTTTGGAATGCAGCCCACACAGTACTTCTTGGATTTTACCTTTAATTTTAATGGTACTTGGCACAACACATAAGGATTACTTCCTGTAAGCAGTTCACGAGTATTTTACATCAATGTCATTCACTCTGGTCTCAGGTAAAGCAGGAGTTCTCAGATGAGCACTTTTCTTGGCTTAACTGTAAGGAATCTCCCAGCCTCAGGAGTAGTAAGCAATATTGTGGAGTAGTGATTTCTTGAATCTTTGGTAAGATCTACAAGCATTTTTGCATTCTATGAGAAGCTGGCTACTGATGCATAACAATAACCTCTGCAAATGAAGGGAAGGAATCAGCAGAGCCAATACAAGTAAAAATTTCAGGGTACCTCCATTATCATAATATTTATCTGCATCTACTTGAAGATACAGAAATGTTTTCATGAAATAATTACTTCTTGTGTCTTATGCTTGTCTCCTTTATGCCCAGGTGGACGTTTTTGTGCATGGAAACAGCATCTTGCATGCAGATAAGCATCAGTTCTCCTCACAAAGTGTGCAAGGGAGCTTAATAGAAAAATATCTAACATTATTGTGGTCTTGCCTAACACAGCTTGATGTTTTGAGTGAGAATCTTTAGGAAATTTATTACTTCTTTTCAGCATAAATATGTACTCTTTGTTCACATTACTGTGTAATCCATAGACATGAACATTTCATTACTACCTTCCCTCTCAAATATTAGGTGTGTCAACAATGTCAGTCTGTTTTCATGTTTTCTTCATATGCATTCACAGATGAGACCATTTTTTTGCTCAGAAATAAATTCCCAGAGATAATTTCAAACCAATCTCTTGTTGTTTGCCTGAATTTTAGCATCCTATGGCCGGAAATTACACTTTCTTAAACATGGTTCAAAACACTGCCATTTCCTTCCAAAATGCACAAGTTCTTTTAGATGTGAGGTTCCCCAGACACCGATTTGGTTTTACATGACCTTCTGTGCACTGGCAAAATTGTGATCATTATAGTAACGAAAAACAACATGAGAGAGAAAAGAAAGTAAACTTTTAAATTTAAATCAATCTAATGAAATCTATAGCACTTAATACTTCCTCATCTTATTCCTTCAAATGTCATTCAAAATATGTTATTTTCAGTACAATAATATGCACACTTATATGATTGTGTAAGTCATCAATGATGGTATGAATTTGTACTGGGTTTATGTCATATTTTTAAATCTCTGCATATTAAACATCTGTGACTCAAGGACTTCATATGATTTAAAACAGTTTTTGAAAGATTTTTAATCATTTACATTTGTGATGGATACTAACAGGCCCACAGGTCTCTTTAATCTACAGTATCATGACACACAAATTCAAGTTTTAGGGCTTCAAAACATACTGCTTTAAATAAAAGAGAAATTGCTGCTAAAACACTTTGTTAAATAGCATTTTACTAGACAGAGAAATACATATACAAAGAGAAGAAACCTTAGTAATTGTGATTAGTTTTCTCTCTTGAAAGTGCAAGCCATAGATAAAGTCCTCAGGAGAGAATATGTGTGCAGAGAGTGGAGAAAGGGATGAGTATGTGGGTTTTTTTCCCCAGGCAGCAAATTAGTATATTTTAGAAAATCACTTAAAATAATGTTGCCAGTATGTTCTTAAAAAGTCTAATTTTACAGCTATAATTAATATCCTGTGTTTGTCTTCCAGTAAAAACTAGATGATCTAGAAAGGGAAAACTGAGCACTTAGTTGTTTCTGGCCACTTTAGGATGCAAAAATACTCAGACACCTTTGATCTTATTCATCAAATAATGCATTACCATTAGCCTGAAAGCCTATAGATATTTTCGCTGAACCATGGCATTGATCCCAACTCCTGTTGAAGGCATCCTGTTCAAATAGTCCTGTGAGTGAGCAATAAAGTATTGATAATTTTTCAGGCATTGCTACTTCCTTCAATTAAGATGTTCAACAATGTTTTAAAAATATAAAACAGAAAGAGAAAGACTATATATGAAAACTGGAAGGAAACTGTTGCAGGAATAAAAACACCACACTGGATATTTATGGAAGAGTAATAGTTATCAGGAGGATGTAACTATTTAAATGGAATGAACTTGGTGAGAGATTCTCCCACCTTTTTCCTCCATAAGATGGAAAAATTTACAAACATCGTTGAAAAGTAACCAAGATCCATTATGATTCTTAGAAATATCAAAACTTTAGGCTTACCTAATCTACATACCTATCCACAAATGAAGGACCCAGCTACTGCCTAGGCAAATACAGGGGCATAAACTTTTAAGCAAATAGTTCAATAAAGCAGGTGATATCCCTCCCTAGCTGAAACATTTCTGAAGATAGTTATTTTTGTGCTTGTTTAAATACATTAATGCTAAAAACGTTTTCTCTGCACCTCTTTATGATTTTTGAATACATGAAACAGACAAAAATCTCTAAAACTAAACTCTATCTTCGGTTAGAGGAAACAAAAGATTTATTTACAGGGGGATGTTAGAGAATGTTTGCACACATTACAAAGAAAAACAGATGTGAAAGCACACTCAAACATCACAAGTTATCAAAGCACTAATATATAGGACAGATCAAGTGTAAAATTTAACTTAATTTGAGAAGATGTAATTATGTTTCCCCTCAACCTCTCCCGCAAAGGCATCACAAAATGGGTTGTTATTATTATTTTTTATCTTCTGACTATGTTTTAGAGAACTTTAAAGGCTAAAGTAGTTAAAACCTCTAGCTAGATGTACTCTTTTCTCATAAATAATTTAATTAACATCAACACTCTAACTTGTAAGCATCCCAAGTCAGGACAACACTTCTATATGTGGTATTTTTATCATGCTTAAGCACAGGCTGACACATATGGTCAGTCTTGGATAAGACTAAAAGATTTTTCAGCCACTAGATTTATTCAAACTCTTCTACTTAAAAGAAACCCTTAGCCTCTACCCTATTATGTTCCTTGAGCTCATGTACAGACAACACTTCTACCTCTTATCATCATGCTTTTTATTGTCATGTCTTCATGCCCTTGGATAACACAGCTAAAAGACAAAGACCATGTCAAATCCTAATAAATGTTCATGCAAACTATGTTCATAAAAGGAGTATTACTAGATTCTGAGAAATCTGAATAAAATCAAAGAAGAGAAACTCTATTTCTCCAGTCCACGACTACTGTTGTGATACCTCAATCCATGATTAAAGAGTTGTAATACCACTGAAGACCCTATTTCAGACAGATCTTCCTACTGACTTTCTGAGGCAGCAGCATAAGAAGAATTTTACTCATCGTTTCTCATTGACTTTTCTCAGAGCACACAGATCATCCATCAAAGATATACTTGTTGGAGCCACATTGCAACAAATGCCCTGAAACTCATACTGAACCTTAAGTATGCTGTCAATCTTTCCTCTTTCAATATAGTTATACATGTTCTGAGGCATACTAATCTAACATTTTACTGGACAAGGTACCATGGGGAGATGATTATAAACACACTATTTTCTTTAAATTGACTGCAGAGATTTAAATGCAATATGAGAATGTCCTGAAAATACTCCATAAACCTTTCCTCAGAGCTACAGATTTTAAAACAGGTAATAACTTTAGAAACAATGAAAACTGAGCCATTATTCAAGCTGTGGGGAAGGCATATTGATATGCTAGAGCACAGTGTTTGTAGTTACCAGTAACATGACTAGGAAAAGTGTTTTCTAGCACTTCATACACATTTCTTTGAAGGTGTTTAGTTACAGCCATAGTTTGATTTCCTGGATGATAGATCTAAAAGTCTAACAGGAAAATATGAAGTAAAATTTAAAGAAGATCTTCTTCCTTTTTTTTTTCTACCCAGCTACTCTATTGATCATAGCTTTTGACTTACTGATATAAAGACTACATATTTCCAGCAAAATATATAACCAGAAAAGTAACACTGAGCAGTACACCATCTGTCTTGTTTCAAATGAATACTACAGCACATAAATCAATTAGATACAGATTATACTCTCTTGTATCTATATTCAAATAAACACACTTATAACACAAACCAGTTATCTATGCTGATGTAGGATGAAGGATACAACCATTATTAAAATGTCATAACTTTGAGTCTACTCTTTTTATAAAGTTGCCCAGGTACATCAAGTGGAATTATTCCATTCTGTATTCTTTAAAATTGAACATGGATTAATTTATGATTGACTAGAGACATAACATCGCTCTTTTTATGCAAGACAAAAGATGATCCTTGATGATCTGCATTGCAGAAATTCTTATTGCAGTGCTTGATTATGTTTGTGTGAGTTGTTTGCATTAAGATGAATGAGTCCACCAAGATCTAACAATGATCTAAAAAAGGCAAATTAGATCTTAAATCTAATAAAAAAACAATGACGAAAGGAGGAAACAAATATTTATCCATCATAACATCTGATTATTCCATCAGTCACATCGCCTACTAGTCTTACTCTCTAGAGTAAAGTTGACAGAGAAATGAACAAACTTTTCAAAATTTTCACAAGAAAATCTTCTGTTAAAGACATTCTGAGTTACTGTTTTGTGTTTATGATGTTTCAGTTTTCTTTATTTTTTCTAGAGAAGACTGCTTTAAATGCTTGAGCTAAGCTATATTTTTTCATGAAAAAAATAGAGAAAAGTGGAAAAGAAGGTTCTAATCTGGGAATGATTTTATTCTTTTGTTCATTTTCTTTCTCTTTCAGAACCCATCCAAAGCCTTTTCATATTCAAGAAAGGCATAGTCAACTTTGCTTATTTCTTAAAAACAATAGCTCTCCACCTCCATATTATCAAGAGATCTGAGCTATGGTTTGTCAGTGTGACAGCACAGAGTGGTATTATAACAGTAAAAACTTAGGGAAAAATCTGTTTGACTCTATTCAGGAATTCTTTTCCATATTCAGAAAGAAACTGAAAAAATGATAACTCAAAAAAAATAAATTCTTGGCTACAAAGCCACTATTAGATTTAACCTTGTTTCTTTTTAATTATTTTAAGATAGAAGAATTAAAATTGATCATGGAAATAAAAAGTTTAGAGAACAGACAGATGACAAACTCCGACCTCTTAACTTCTAACATAGTTGTCAGTGTAGCTTATTGATATTGTACACTTTATTATTTATTATTATTGTAGTATGGGTTTTAATCTTATGTCATTAATTTTTTAAATCTACTCATCTTCAGCTTGTGGTCCAGGGCTCTTCTAAGTGTCTGTGAAAAATAATCTTAAAAAAAAAAAAAAGTATATTATGAGCAAAACTGTAGTGATTCCAGGACACATCCCTATATTGGGAAGGTTTAGGCGTCAACAGTGTGAAGCAAGAGTTTTCAATCTTCCTTGAGATCAAAGGTCCCTTTAGAGGAACAGTCAGTTTAGAGGAAAAAAAAAAGGGAAAAAAATAAGTGATCTAAAGTTCAGAAAAAATATCAAACTATCCAGCTATCACTGATTTTCTCCAAAGTCATGAAAGTGATGATTATTTCCTTTTCTAAATTATAAAGTCTGTGAAAATCCTAAACGACAAAACAGAGATACCAAAGAAACCCCAAAGATATCTTACCGATGATAAAGAGAATTTCCACTGCAATGTCACTGACAGTTGTGCTTCGAGTTGTAGACAGCTCATCATGGCCAATAAAGGAAACATTGTAAGGTACAGTTACAGCAACATAAAACGTTGCCAGTAAAATAAGCCAGTCCCAGCCAGCTTTAAAAGTGCTAAAATGCAACAGTATGAATTTGGACTTTTTTGCATCTGAAACTTTGTATTCTGGAAATGCTGGTTTATCTACAAAAACATTCTGAAAAAGAAACAAAAAAATCAAATGAGACAAACCAATAATTTGATCACACAGAAGCATTTCTTCCAATGCAGTTATTAGGTGTGGGGGGAGGTTGCCTTTTTTTTAAAAAAAAAAAAAAAATCAACCATAATGAAATATAACATATTCATATGAAGGCAAGAACTAAAGCTTTTTTTTTTATTCCTAATGTAGTCTTCACACTTATTCAGACAGATGGTTCTGTTCATGGAATATCTTTTATGAATGTTGGGCAGGAAGAGGATTAATGAGGTACAGATTAAAGAGAATGAAGAGGGCACTGAATCTAGCAAGCTATTTCTTCCTCTGTTGGATTAATTCTGACTGAAGAACAGTGTTATTCTGTTGGTTAGATAGGTTAGAACTCTGTGTATGCAAGGACACAGTACTGCAAATAGAATCATATAGAAAGGAATAGGTGCTGCTGAAGAAAAAACATCCTTCCTACACATATTTTAGAGCTGTGAGGGTTTTTTCAGACTAGCTTTAGCTTGGTCCCATGGACTAACCAGCTCCAGTATTTGGAGCACCTCTCCAGATTCAGTTTCATCTATGGCAATCCAGTTCATGTCAACCAAATTAGTAGGAATAACTTTTTGATTCTCTTTAAAATTGCACTCCTGATCTAAACCAAAATGCTGATGTAGGTCCACCATAATATAGCTCTAGAACTGACTACCTTCAACACTAAACTATTTTTGTATTGAGTCTTTGTATAACTAGCCATGTTTTCTACAAACAAGACTTTGGTGTTAAGCATTAGCTTTAGAAATTCTTAGCTTTCATCTTTCACAGTTTTAACAAAAACATCTACTCTCCCAAAAAGCAGCATATGGGACATGAACTCTCATGTATTACTTACTAACAAAATTCTGCTCACTGCCACTGTGCTCCTGGTTAGTGCTGTTCCAGTAACAAAGAGCCTCACAAAACAATCTTGTGTATTCAGCAAGCTAAAATTACCTCTGATCTTGAAGTTACTCAATATGAAAATAAAATGACAAAACCTGCATGACTGTGAACTTAACTACATTTACCTTGTCACAGCCTTTCTCTTTCTGTGTTTCCTTTGAAATACTGATGTCATTGCTTTCCCTACTCTTGGTTCTCATCAAGAATCAGAGGGGTTGAATTCTCACCGTTGTTAGCTTCAGCTCATTTTTAATCACAGAAAAGAAAATGTTCCTCTTATTATTTCCAATCCATAGCTAAAAAAAATCCATGTACTAAAGCTAGTAAACTAGTCTCAGAATAAATTTTTTAAAATAGTTCAATAACATCTGCACTAGGATTTTGACAACACAGGTAAGTTACTGAAAGCTATTTAAAAGTCACGTTCCTAAAAAATATTATCATATTACTATGCAATGAAAATGTCCCTTGAAGATCTGGTCATATTTTGCAGGGTATTTTTATTATTAAACTTTTTCAACATTAAACATTTTTAACTCTTTTTTTACATTTTTCAACATTTAATATTTATATTCAGTGGAAGTGACTGTATGCCCTATGAGACATATTCCAGTTTTGTATCTTCATGTCTTTAATCCATACCAAGTTTTTTGTGTTTTAATTTCTAACGTAACAATATCTAGGAGGATGTAGCTGCACTGCTGCTTAATTTTGGTAACCAATAAAAGAAACATGCCCAGTGGCAGATCATTTTTCAGGGTGTTCATGTTCTATATCCATTGGTTATTTTTTCATACTTCCCCTAATCATAAAAAAAACCCAAACAAACAAACAAACAAAAAAAAACACACAAAAAAAACCAAGACCATTTTCTTCTTGTTTCTCTGTCAAAGATTTTAGCTTTTTAAAGTTAATGACATACAAACAAGAGACTAACTACTGTTTTGAGATTTTAAGAAAAACTGGTTTTGCTAACCCTGCTTCTAACAACTATAGGTTGGAACAGGCTCTCTAATATTATTTTAGCAAATTTTCATATCAAAATACTGATTTTATATGTATCTTTAGCTTCCCTCTGCACTAACTTCCTCCTAAAACATAGTTCCATAAGGCAGGAAAGTTTTTTTTTCTCATGAGCACTTCCTTTAAAGACTTTCTGTTGCTATATTGTTGATTTGGTGTTAGCAACATTCAGAGGCTGTTTTGTGAACTTATTAGTTATAGTTACTGGGGGAACACAGAAGTAATTTAAAGAAAGAAACATTACTTCTTCTGCTAGGAAATGAAAAGGCAAATACATTCAGCACAAAGTTGGAGAAATTAGCATTAAAAGTTGCCTAAATGACATATGACCTTTTGGGGTTTAATCACATTCAGCTAGAGCAATACCTTTAATTTCTTCATTATCTTTTTGGCAAATAGTAATAATTGAAATGAAGTTATTGGGATGCAAAGGCAAATTGGGTCCTAAAATTAAGTTCTGAGAAACTTTATAATGTGGCTTTCCTGGCATTTAGCAAATATCTGTTAACAGTATGACTAAATGCAGTTTTGCTGTATGGTAACAAATACCATAGTAGGCAGAACCACCCTTAAGTGAAATGCATTCTAATTCTTTTGCCACTGTAAAATTATGACTCAGATATTTCCCAGGTACTCACTGACCTTTTGCAGCCCTTTTAATTGTTTGGTTTTTTTGGTTTGGTTTGGTTTTTTTTGTTTTGTTTTTGTTTTTGTTTTTGTTTTTTGGTGTTTTTTTTTTT
>VXAY01005269.1:342456-358969 GCA_013399855.1 Oxyruncus cristatus | reverse complement strand
TTTGGTGTTTTTTTGGTTTTTTTTTTTGTCTGTTTTTTGGGGTTTTGGTTTTTGTTTTTGCTTTTTTTTAATAGGCAGTGCAAAGAGTACATTTTTGGGGAAAAAAAAAAGAGAAGAAGTAAACATACATTATTAATTTTTAATTTGTTCTTCTCTCTCCTTTGTAGATGTCCAGAGATATGATAAAGAACAGCTCTACTCCTTCTGCGTGCTGACTCAAAATGCGACCCCGCTCTTCCTCTTCCTTTCCATTTTTCTGCAGAACAAAAGTGAAAGTTCATTAAAGATCAGGAAATAACCCTTTAACCTTTTGGACCTGAACCATTGACATTTCAGACATTGGTAGAAATGTAAATATTACACACACCTTTTCTTTTGCTTAACCTTTTGCAGTAAAGAGACAAAAATGCCCTCTCCTGAAGGGCAAATAAAAATCGCTGTGAAGTTTTAATTGCCAAATGCCTTCACACAACTCAGAAGCAATTAATTACTACATATGATTGCATAGATAAGATAAATGTACACTTTACTCTTTCAGAAAGTAGTGATTACTGACCAGAGGGAAGCATGGCCACTTAAAATATCCTTGAGGTGGTCCTACTCTCTTATTTCAGGGAAACAAAAAAAAATTCTCATGATATACTTAAAAACAAAGAGTCTGACTTGTATTAGGCTCCCATTATGTTAGAATATGCTAATTTGTAAGCTTGCTCATTAGTAATAATGAATTCTTACATTCACGCATTTAGATTTCTTTTCCCACCACATGGTCACTGGCAAAATCACTTGTCACATTCCTTGGTGACATGAAACCCATGAAGAGTAAAGACTGAATATTATTTTGGAAAGGTTTGTGTTTTTTACCTCTATTCAGATGTCTGTAATTGTCAATCATGGCAACAAATTTTGTTCTAGCTTATAAAGCAGTAAATTTAAATAACTCCACTGACTCTGATGGAATTACAGTGAATTGATGCCAGAATAAATGAAAGCAGACATTTTGTGATGTGTCAGGATTAAGAAAAAACAAATTATGGGAATAAAGGAAGAAGCCGTCTGTCAAGTGGGTTTAATTGAAGTCAATTCAGTGCATGCAAATTAAGGGAAAAAATTAACAATACACAAAACTAATTAGCAGAGACAGAAATTAACAACAAGCGAAATAGCTACATTTGAAACCTGCCTGGAAAAGCAAGAAAGATTTGTATTATAGAAGACTGATGTATTTTTGGCTTACCAACACAAAACCATACATAACAGAAAGTGTATGAAGACAAACTTTCCAAACTTCTCAGTGAAGAATGTTTCATGTAACTCATGCAAGAGCATGCAACTCTCCAGTTAGGGATTTTTTCACATGTCACTAAGGAGAAGAGGGAAAACAAGAAAAAGAAGGAAAAAAAAGAAGAAAAAAAATTTGCACTGCAAAGCCAAATAACTACTCAAAAGTTGAAGGAGGCAGGTGGAGAAGCCTCATACTTTCCCATCTTCAACACATACAGGTATCAGCTACAATGAAGAAAGATAGAACAAAAAGCACTATTTCAGAAAAGAGCAGCTAAATTAATGTTGGTTTAAAAAAGTAAACCCCTCAATCATCAAACTATTTAAAAACCAAACTAAATTTTAAATGTTCTTAAATTCTGGGTAAGAATAAAGTGCTAACCTGCTTCTCTGAGCAAAAATGAATGTAAGTCTATTGAATTAAGTCTGCACTGTAGTACTGGTCAGCAATAGTAGTCTGGTTTTGCCAGATGACTTTGAAATTCTCTTTAAAACTATTTACAGGGCTCCCTTTTTTTCCCTTTCTCAAACTCATGTGCCTTTAAAAATATATATTTTTAAATATGTCCTTTCAGTAACTCCTTTTTACAGAATAACATACAACTTTCAAGATATGGATACACAATTGCCTCATACAATAGTGTAATAATGTCCTCAGGTTTTTTTTCTTAGTAACACCTAATCTCAGATGTGCCTTTTTCTCACATGCTGAGCACAGAGCTGAAAGCTGTCCATAATTCCACTTCTTTCCAGAAAGGCAATGGAGACAGTCAATGTACATATATTAAGTTAGTTTCTTTTATATATATATATATATATTTATTGGCAAAATTTTTCATTTTCTATGCACTTTTTAAATGAGAACAGGTTCCTTACAAGATTTTAAATTTTATATGCCAACAACCTGATAACATTTGCCTTTGGACAGATTCTATCTCTTCTATCCAGGTTTAGCATTCCAGGCCCTGAGAGTGCTATACTCATTAAGCCACTCGGGTTGGGAGGCTTGATATGGCACTTAGAATCATACCAGCTGCATATTTGCAGAGCAAGGGACTTTCACCAGATGCTGATTCCTCTATTTGCAAAGGATTAATACTACCTCTATGTTAATATTGGAAGTCACTAGACTCCTAGAGACAGAAAAGCATGGGTAAATAAGGAAAGTGTTATGTTCATTATGAAGTAATAATATTTTTCCTTCTAAACAGAAATCATAAAGATTTTTTATAGTTGATAGAAGCAATGAAAAAAATATGAAGATGCCATCAGAGCACGTATTAATAGCTTGTAACATAAAACAGGGAATGATATCGGTGAATTTTCCTGCTTCCTGATCTTACCAGTGCCTGTAGGAAAAAAAAAGCAATCCTGATCCTAGCAAACTACATTGTTCACCAGGTGTTCCTTTGCATGTATGTGATTATTTTCTATCATCTTCCTTTTTTTTCCTGTCATACTCATACTCCTGTCATACTCTGAACGAGACAGTTCATTTATTATAAACACCCAGCTGTTTCGCTCTGTTTTTTAAAAGATTTAGGTACCTGACAGACTTGCATTTTTTTCCCATGGCTGATCTTAGCAAAATGATACAAAAGTAAACACAACCACAAGCAGAAAGTCACTTTAATACAGCTGGTTTATTTTTTGCCCTGTGCTTAAAATCAAAAGGATTTCTTGTGTCTCCAAATATTGTGAGAAATCTTGTCCTAAAAAAAAAAAATCTTAGATTTTGGGCTCTATTTCCTGGTGCTTCCACACACCCCTTCCTGTGTCATGGTAATACCCTCCCTCTTAAAAAGGATGCCTTTCAATTTAGTCTTATCTCCCCTTTACTTTGAACAAAAACGTGGTAATACATCTTCTAACTCTTGTTGTGTCCTTCTGGTTGTTTTTCTTTTGAATGAGATTAGGTATAGTACCACAACTGTCACACATGACAATATCAAAAGTCTTTTCTAAGAAAAGAAACTAACACAACACCTCTTTGCTAAGCTTACCATTAGTCTCCTGAGAGCTTAAGACTTGTCACAATCTTGTAAGGGATGGTTGCAGTAAAAAAAAAAAAAAAGACACAAACGCCCTTGTAACTGTTGTCTTTTCTGCTGTGTATTTATAAGAACATGAGGGTTCAATCATTTGCTCAAAGTTGAGGCATAACTCTTTCCTTGCCCTTTGGGGAAAAAAAAAATCTACTTCTTAGGTAGTACTTCAATTTAGCACTGACTAAATTGAAACCAAATGTATGTCTGCTCCTCTTCAAAGCATTTAATGAAATCATAGAATAATTTAGGTTGGAAAATACCTCTATGATCATGAAGTCCAACCACTGATCCAGCACTGCCAATTCCTCCACTGACCCATGTCCCTAAGTGCCACATTGACATGTCTTTCATATACCTCCAGGGGTGGTGATTCAAACACTTCCCTGGGCAGCCTGTTCCAATGATTGATAACACTTTTGGTGAAGAAATTTTCCTAAAATCAGAATAGTCAGAACCTTGGTATTTTTTCCTCATTTGTCACACCATTAATTTGTATCCCTTCAAAAGAACTGCCTTCAATTTTTTTCTCCCTCATGCATTGATAGAATATGCACTAATTAAACCCACTACCTACATATCCCTCTGGTGTGATGACATACCCAATGTGCTCTTGTATGGAATCTTTTCCCAGTCTGATCATTACCATTGAAAGATTTCAATACAAGTGCTCATGGACACAAAAGAGAAAATTAATATCTAGCATTTTGTTCATATTACACAGGAAAATCAAAGAGACTTGTCTTTGTTTACCTAAAACATAAACTTAGAAAATTAATAAAAGCAACCTGCACCTCTCAAATTTAACCCAGAACACAAGATACATCCAGTATGTGAATGAAGTAGAGAGGAATGATATAAAGTAGCCTGAAAGTTTAGTCGTGGAAACACGTGCACACCTGAGTAACTTGATTCACAGGAGGTAGTTCTACAAAAATCAATGTGACAGACTTATTCTAGAGGCTGTGAGGCTGCAGATGTGGACCTCTTAGCAGTATTTCTGCAACTTTTTTTCTCTCCCTTGAGTACAGTAGCTATTGAAAGACAGGTTCACCACTAGGGACAAGACTATGTTCACTGCTTTTTTATATTTTCACAACCATGTTAACTCCATGCTCAAAGTTATATTCCACCCTCAACTACTTAATTGCCAATGCTGTCCTGTTTGCTTGGCAGGTGGGGCTGTTAGTCTTAGGGTAAGATTAATTCAGACACATTGACTATCATCTTCAAACAGTATAAATATGACCCTCTCAAGTCATGAAATGCAGTAACCTCGACAGGGCAAAAGTAGGAAAATTAGTATAGATATAGATATCTTTAAACACTTTGCAAGGAAGACTTCTGAAGAAAAGCAGTGAGTTCCAGATTTCCATGGACCCCACAGTGGATGTTCTCTGGAAAAATTGTCATTTTTAGGTTTATTTAACAGTGTAATGCACACTTTTATATATAGGTTCTCAAAAAAAAAATGTGATTACTTCATCTTAGCTCTTATGAGAGGCAAGCCAGGAGCAAGCATGAGGAATAAAAAAATAAACTTTTTATTCTACTAACATCTTACTCAAAGGACTGGATAAATTGGCAGAGTAGCTAAGAACATTTTGATTTTTTTCATTGTTTACAAAGCTAAAGTCAATCATGAGATGAAAGAGCAAGTAACCCATGATGCTGCTCCATGCACACAGTGGAGCCCTGTGAAAAGGCATAGCAGCAGATTAACACTGTGACTTCTCACTGATGGTGGGACCCTTCCCTCCTCAAAATACAGAGGGACTGTCATGTTCACGTACCTGGGTGTTTTTTCTTATGCTGTATTCTGAAATCAGGCAGGGAAATAACCCACGTGCAATAAAAATAAATACAATTATGTCTACAGGAAACACAGTGATACTAAATCAAATCCGGTATCATTAACACAAAACATATTTCATAGGCGGTCCTCAAAAAAACCAAACCACCAAGGAAATTCTGAAGGCTGCAATCGGGGTAAAGCAATTCTGAATTCTGAAAAAAAACTTTGAAAACAGATTGTATGGAAGGGTGGCACAAATTTTTTCTAGGCTTTTTAAAATCTTTAGCAAATTTTCAGTTATTATTTTGGAGGGGACAGCACATGAGCAGTTGCAATTAAAGAGAAAACGGATAACAGCCTGCTTTGGTATTAACAACAGAATAAAAGCACTACCATTGGCAATGGGCTGCAGGGAGTCTGCTGGCTGTATGACCCATTCTTTTTGTAAACAGCAACCAAATATTCACATAACTGTAAGCTGTATGGTGGATCTAGGTGAACTTCTAGCTGCTTTTTTTATTCTGTTAACTGATTAAGGGATTCAATAAAAAGATATGTTTAATGTACAAGTCAGTTCTACGCTGTAAACATTATTACAGAACATTTTTTAAAGGGGCTAATTTTACACAGAATCAATGGTATGATTATCATAATTTTAGCATTATACCTTCAGAGAAAATTCAGCCTTGAACAGGCAGAGAAAAGGAGCAAAACATTACTATTACAGTTTTTATGAATCAGAAAGACCTTTAAAAAGTTGTATGCTTATGAAATTAAAAATGTTTAACCTCATTTTGGACTGCTGATTCTTCCANAAAAAAAAAAAGGTAGGAGGAGACGCACAAAACCAGAAGAAGGGTTCTTTCTCCTCTTCCATTTTAGGGGTGGATAGGTGTACATTCATAAATAAATAAATAAATATTCCTTTTTAGATGCCTGTATTTGTGACTATCTCATAATATACAGAATTGGAAAAAAAAAAATCCAAGCAAATACACCTTTCTTCAACTGTTCCAATAGACTGAGTTTCAGTGGAATAACTCTGAAAGTGAATTCCTTTAAGCTATTTTCTCATTTATTAAAACTACTTCCTAAAAGTTACAAAACTCTTATAATAACATAAAATATTCCATCTCAAAAATAACTATTTCATAATTGTGTAAAAATAGTTTCTTTGCCAGCTTATTACTGCTACTACTCTAGAGAGAGTTGTCTCACAAATGGGAAAATTGTTATTTTTATTATGCCATCAAATTTGAAACATGTCTATTGATTGAACTGAAGTGAGTGGTCATATGTAGTTCTTAGAGAACAAAATGTAGCGTTGAATTTACAGCTGGGTTATTACTCACTTCCAGCTGTTTTTTGATGGTACTGTTATTTCCTGTAACAGTTTGTATTTCCCACAGTGAACATTAGCTCATGAGAAAGTGATATGTTCATTTATCATAATGAACAAAACCATAACAGTAATAATGAGAATATTTGAAATATTTTTGAAGAACCCCTAGAACTTAAATAATTCAAATTGAGTCACTGAGAAACTTTTCATTGACTTGAGCAAGTGTTAATCTCTCTTTCTGTGTGAGTGTAGTATTTAAATACGTAATATCCTAAAAGTTTTCTTTTTTCCTTTAATTCCATGAATTCAATCAAGTACTTTATTTACTGATCTTTTGTCCTCCAGAATATTCAAGAAAAGTGATCATAATTTCAAAACCATTGATGTTTGCACAAATAATTTAAAAAAAAAAAGATTTGTACAGAAATTGACAGTAAAGTACACCTTGCTCACTTAAGTGAAAATAAGAATATGTGTACTTGACTAATTGCTATCTTGCGATGAAAGCGAGTCTTTGAGAATGAAGACTTGTTTTCTTAATAGATTTATCTACAATACAGAACTAGACAAGTCACATATAAAAAAGATTTTTGGTCAGTGCAACTCGTCCTGAGTTAAAACAGTGGGAGGGAATAGATGTAAAAAAAAAAAAAAAAAAAAAAAAGAAGATTTAACAGCTAAGACATCTATAAGTTCAAAACCCTGTAAAGTCTGTATATATGTTTCATGTGGGCATTAAAACACCCAGAAAGTATCTCCGTTTATCTCTAAAAGAATGAGATTTTCAGACTATGAAGGTGACTGGTCATAAACTAACACTGCTTACAACCTTAATTATACAACTTAGGATGGATGCTTGGTAGTTTTAAAATCATCTTTTCTACAGCTATGCAAAAGTCACTTGTAATAGTCTCATTTACTGAGTCTTTACAGAACCTCAGAACTGCTCTGAGGAACTACAGCAGGAACTACATGCACTGTAACTGCAGTTAGGGTTAAATTCTGCAAATGGTCCAAGTCCTCCTATTTATCTTCCTGAACACAAAGTCTACATGCAATATGCATTCTAGTCCTCGTGGTCTCTTAATAAAATGTAACATAATAGGCTGAGTCTGGGCCAATGAACGTCTTTAAAGACATTTCACCCTTTTCAGATTTTTTCCATAGAAATAAGGTTGTAAATTATATAGAAAGGTTGTAAACCCTCTACCTCCTTTAAAAGTCACCTACCACACACACCCAACTCTGAAGAGCTTTTCTAATTGGCAACACACATACTAAACATATTCCCTGCTTCTTCCATGTTTTCTGTTGTCAGTCTTACATGGTTGAGCTTCCAAACTCTAAAATGAATGTCTGCAGTATTTTCCACCATTCTGACAGCAAAATTAAAAACAAAACAAAACAGATGCATTGCATTTTTATCTAGTAACTGGTGAGACAATGAACTATTCAGTGGCTAAAGCATATATTCTCTCAACCTTCCAGGATATCCCAGAATATGGTCATCTTCCCTGCATCAGATTTTGCTTTTCTTTTCCTCATTTTCATTCCACATGCACCACAAAGGACACTTTTCCCTTACGTTCAGAACATGTCCTGCACCTCTCTGAGAACTGCTGGAATGGAACTGCCACTTGCATTTAATACCTGGTGAAAAGCTAAAGCACGAGCTACAAAGATTGATAAGTCTCTAAAGATTCAAGGCTCAAATACAATTTATTTGCTTGCATAAGAAGGTGAAAAGGGAAGAAAGAGAGCATCTACATGGTCACAAATACCAGAAAGAACAGGTAGAGAAAGGCAGCTCTATTTTTGTTCCCGAAGTGTTTAAACTATCATGCACTGATCAGGAGGAAAGGATTTTCTCTTTACTGATGGTAGAAGAGTCGCAGACCCTTCTTACTTTGATGATAAGCCAGGAACAAAGTCATCCTAGAGAAGATGTAACTGAGTCATTGCAAAATAAAGGCTTCCTCAATATGTTCTTCCTTTGGGCAGTGGGAATTTTGGGATAAAACTGTGCTTTTATCCTGCCTCCTTCATCAACAGAACTGCATGGTGCCCCGGGCATCCTGAAACAATTTTATCTGCTTTGATTATTGTACATCTGACTGTATGTTCCCCATCTCAATATCCTGCCTTCTGACAGGTGTAAGAAGCTTTAAAATGAAAAGTTGCCTCCTGAATATTCACTGCTGTAGCTTGAGCAATCATGAAATAGCTGAGACAGTAATTAAACAGAATAAATCAAAGTGTACATTGCAGAATTTCTTAGAAGAGATCATAGCTGCTCCAAGTAGACATTTTTAACATAAAAAATCTGGAATGCAAAATGTTTGGCACATGGTATTTCACTTCAACACACTGAAAAGAACAACTCCTCTCTCCAACAAATGATACATAATCAAAATAAATCTGTTTCCTTAGAAATCTATATAGACCTAAGGATTACTAAGAAGCCAGAAAAAGCAAGCCCGTTAAGCCATACCACACAGTTTAATCTGGGGTGGGAAAGGCTGTAGTCCAACTTTTAGTTCATATTATTTTGAGGGTGAAGGCATCTTTGCCAACAGACAGGTCAACCTGAAACATGAAATTCTGTTTAAGAAAAAGCATTGTTCGCTTTGTGAGCAGTCAAACACTGGAACAGACTGCCCAGATAAGTTGTGGAGTCTCCATTCTTCATGATATTCAGCACACATCTGTTCATGGTCCTGGGAAAGCCATTCAATCTGATCCTGCTTTAGAAGGGGACATTGGACCAGACAATCTCCGAGATGCCTTCCCACCTCAACTATCATGCAATTCTGTGCTTGCTACATATTGCACACATTTTTTTAATAATGCTGGAATAAAGTTGAGAAAATCTGTGCTAAGATAGTTGTTTTAAAACAGAGTTCAAAATTTTCACAATGAAAAAAACCAAAAAACAACAAATAGATTTAGAATAAAGGTTAAAGGAAGCTTTTTGGAATGAGTCAAATTCAACAGGGGAATTTTAGCAAAGACTATAGTGGTAGAACTCTACATCTATGTAACTCAAGTTATTACATGTTAGCATACAGATTAGAGATCTAAAAGTAGTCACAGACTAATTTGATTTGTTATTTTCCTATCTAGAATCTTGTATTCCCACTAAATTCCAGCATATGGTCAAGTGTATTATAGAAATTTCATACGCAGAAATGAAAAAGAACTGACCCAGCCATAACCACACTGGAGTTTAGAATTGGAGTCTTGAATTTTCAGTTTGATCAGTTCAATCAGTTTCCCCCAAAAGGACAATGGAACTCTTGACTTGTTTACCAAAATGTAGTTCATTGTAAGTTGGAATATTAAAATAAAGCTCCCACTAAACTGCTTAAGAAACAGTTTCTGAAGGAATCACAGTGTTTATTAAAAAAACTAAAATAAACCTTTTCCTGTATATTGAAAAGACCATTAATATGATTAAAGAGGCAAATTTTAGGTATTGAGTTGCTTTGCAGAAGTACAAATGATCATAGATATTATTAAGCAGGTGGAAAGTAGAGTGCATTTCTACAGTAAACTTACAGGTAGGGCAAATATGTATCATTGAAAGCAAATTACTGATACTGAAAAGCTGAGGTTTTAAGAATATGGCAATTAAAGGGGTATGGAGGGGGCTGAGGAGGAGGATGGCAATTTGACTTAAAAAACCCAACCCAAAGCAACCATGAAAGTTGCTGACTGTCATAGCACTTCTTAAAGACTGCCAAACTTCTCAGGCATGTGTTTTTGCATTTTTATTATATGAAAGTCTTAGGAAAAAGACTACTCCTTCCATTGCTTGATAGGACTGTTTTCATTGGTAACTTTTATACTGAAGAAAAGCAGAAAAAAAAACCTGTTAAATTTGTGTTTAGAATGAGACATCCAAAAGAAAAGGTCACAGACGACATCTGGCATTTGGGCTGGGAAAAGGGAAATAAGGCAAAAAGGTACACTTTTGCAAGGCACATTGGCACAAAGGAAGAACTCAAACTTTGTGAACAGATGAGATAAAATAGATAAGAAAATGCCTGTAGGAAATCGAAGAGAGTATCAGCTCCTGGGATTTGGAAAAGTAAATACACAATGCACTGAAAGAAAGAGGCCATAAAATAAGGAGATAAAGCTCAGGAACGTGTCATTGTAAAAGTAAAAGGAGAACAAGGTTTTACAGGAAAAACGGGTGATATAAAAGGTAGGAAAGACGTGAGGAAGAAGGAGTCTGGAGAAGACTTTTGGAAGCACAACCAGTGAGAGTGTATTACCACACAGAGTGCTGGGGGAATGCCAGCAGGTACAGGGCAGACTTAGGAGGAAAGGAACATGAAATAATTTTGTTAGATAAGTTTTCTAAGGAGATTAGAAATCAAAGGGAGATGGAATATGACTATTAATAACCCATACAAATTATAAAAATCTGTTCTCTGCATAAAACAGAAGAGAGAGACCGAAATAAAAACATTGATACAAGGGCCTTGCATGGGTAAAAAGAGTTTCACACTGAGAATATATCTAAGTTCTCCTTACACAGTCCAACCTCAAGAGATATGCTAAGAAGGCAATAGAAAACTGGTCATTATGGCAGTTACCTTATAACAACAGATTGCTTTCAACTCTGAGTTTGCAAAGTATTTGATTTTTAAAAGGAAAACTTCAGTAATCTTTGAAAAAATAGAACTATCTTTTTAGCAACATTACCCATAAAAATAATATCCAGTAATGTGTATCCATAATTTTGCAATGGATGTCAATCACTGAACGTTAAAAAAGCTCTTTCATACATCCAAACAAAACACCAACTCAATTTTCTGTTAATATGAGGTGTCTCCTACGTGCCTGATAGTTTTTGTGGTCTAACTAAAGAGGCACCAGTTACTTCCAGAAGTTAAACCTTCTGAAATTTCAGATATTGAATCAGTTGCATAGATTGTACTGGGAATTCTTTTCAGACAATTATGAGATGATGTTCACCAGTGGGGGATTGATGAATCACTCTGCATAGGAAGAATTTTAATGTAACTCAAAGAGCTAAAGTACCACTAAATTTATTTTTATATAGCAAGGTAGACTTACACAAAATTAAAATGCTGGAATTAGTTGTAAATATTCTGAATAAATAGTTAAATCTTATTTGTTATCTCACTATAATATATAATAGAGCGTATTTGGCAAAGCCCCATACTAAGTGTTATTTTCTGCTTCCAGGATGCTAATAACATGTGATTTCTCACTGAATATCCTGAAAATTTGCATTGCTTGTAAGTCATTAGTCTTTAGAGTACAGATATTCTGACAATATTTCTTCTGCATGATCCCACATATCATGTTTTACTAAAATTACTTTTCTAAAACTTTCATAAGAGGCTTAAGGAGAAACTACATAAAATATTTTTTCTTATTTTAATTTTGTTACTTATGTTAATTTCTTGAAATTGGATGTAAGGAAAAGCTGCAAAATGTACCTTCAAGGCCATTTTTCAGTCTTCCAGCTCAGAAATTTTCAAATATGTTTGGTGCAAAAAGTAAAGGATGCAAAACAAAAAAAACAATCCTCCAATATTCAGGGTTTAAAAAGTAAGAACAAGTTGAAATTATTTGTCCAAAGGTACAGAAGAGGTGGACATCTTAACCATAAACGTTGATTTATGAATATTCATCAGCAAAGGGGAGCATAATATTTTCTGATTTAAAGTATTAAAATTTCATAAAAGAATGCTGAATTGCACATCTCTGTAACTGAAATATAACTTCTTTTTTGTTGCAACTCTAATATTTAAAACCAGAAAAAGTTGAATATTAGTTGTTGTCCTACTTTAGAAACCTATGAGGACAAAAGGAGTTCTAGAACCATATGTATGTTGTTTTTGAGATATGCAGAGAGCAAATGGCTACCATGGGGTGAAAAATTTAAATAAAGACCAGAGTAGTACCAGATTGGAAAATTCAACATTAATGACATTTTACAGAATTCTGAGAGTTACCCATGCTGTCTACACATATACTCTTTCTAAATAGTTTCTTTGACACTGAAAAATTGCAAAACTAAAGTGTTGGTCTACTACACCTTTACAAAATGTAAATCTGGAATAAGTTCACTGCCTTTGATGTACAACACAGGTCAATGCTCACTGCATAGCCTTCATCCACCCACACTGACTTTGCTTTGCCTTAGCAATATTTAGCAAACCTTGATTACACTATACAGTCAAAATTATTTTATGGCAGTTGTGAATCATTACAATCTTTCTCCAAATTCAAGAGAGAACCCTCGCAGTGTTTCCTTTCAGAAGCAAATAAAAGTGAGAATGTATTTCTTATACCATTGGACAATCCTGATGACATAATAAATCTTATAATTTAATGTAATGAAAATTAAATGACACAAGAGCATATATGCTTTTCTACAGGCAAAATAATTTCTAAAGCTGTTCTAAATTCTGCTTATGGAAAAACATGAAAAAATGAATCCATCATCTCTCAGCCATACTGAAATCAGATTCACAGAAGGAATCTTTGAAAAGGTTTAGTTTTTCCAAAATGTACCTCTGAAAATCCAGAAAGTAAATAAATTAAGTCACGGTACATTAAAAAAAAAATAATTTTGAGGACAAAGTGCTCTGTCTCCTGAATGTGTAGCAGTATGTAAATAAAAAAAATGACAGATTAACAGATTATTTATCCTGTCATGACATATATTAATTTCTTCTTTGGAAAGTTAGGAGGTCTCTTTATACTGAAAAGTGTAAACAGGAGTGAAAGTTCATGTAGTTGCAATTCTCAAAAACATATGAATGTTGGTTCTTATTACTGTTTTTGCAATTCACACAAACCTTCCTTTTTGTCTTCTGCAGCAATCTTCACTTTTGTGTCTGTTATATCTTTGAAAGAGGTCAGAAAGAGCACTACATCTCCTTTTTCATTCTTTATAGGAACAATATCCAGTAAGCACCAGAATGAAGACCCTGCAAGGATAAAGAATGAATTTAATTCAAACAGCTGTCTTTTAGCAGAGAAAGGGGGGAAAAAAAAGTGAACTACTAAATCTACAACTATGTAATTCTAAAAAAAAAAATCTTATTTAGGAGGTCAGTAGTCAGGGAATCACAGATGTTCAGCTCATGTAAATCTCTTTGCATCATTGGTTGAAGCTCAGTAATACTGCTTTCTCCAGAAGGAAGACATTAATTTAAATGCAAAATTTATCTACAGGGACCATTAATAGAGTTTAATGAAGCTGTTTAGTCCTCTGAAACCATGAACTTTCAGTTGATGTTGCTTATTTCCTGGAAAAGCTTTCACTTTGTTAACTTGACATCTGAAGCGTTCATGTTTACTATAGAATCATTCTACCTTAATCATCTGACTTGATACTCATTAAAACCCCTTGATAGAAGACCCGATAGTCAGAGGATCATTCCACTAATTGAAAGATATTTAAACTAATCAGATATCAGGCTCAAAACAGAAATAGAATTAACTCATTGCAGCTTACAGATGGTGAGATTTCTAATACCACACGTCATCTGTAAAATTAATATCGGCTATCTTCCTTAGTGTCTGTAACATTCACCTTGCTAAGGTTGAAGTTGGAAAACACCGAGTTTGACAATATTCTTGTCAACTTTTCTCTGTCCCCACCTGCTACATAATTATACAGCTTAAAATAAGTTCTTACTGTTGTCACTGGTTGTGTAAGTCCTGTTTGTAAAATATGTTATTCAATTCCAATGACATAATTCGTAAGCTTCCTATTAGCTCTTCTGGTAATAAGGAAATAATGAATGCCTGGATTCCAGGAGGGCATTGCAAGCAAACATCCTAGATCCCAATACCATCCATTCTTAAGTAATTCAGCCCAGTACCAGGCTTTTGTCTCTTTCAGGTTTTGGGTACCCATACCAACTACCTCCATCCACCATCAGCCTCCTAATATAATTTATAAGACATATAAGTAGCACTGGAGAGTTTAAGATTTATTTTTTGGACATGTCTTTACACTTCTACAATCACACTGCTTCACAACATACTATTTTTGGCATTCATTGATCAGCAATGCATATAAAGAAATGGGACTATTTCCCTGAACCACTGCTGCCACAACTGACTACTGCCACACAATCAGCTAATCCCCTGGAGTGGTCCTTAGGAAGAGCAAGCAGATTAGTCACTGTGCTGTCTTCTGAAGTTTTCAGTTTTGAAGAAAGAACTGGGCACAGGAAAATCATAGTTAAGTTTTATAATTTAGATTTGCAAGTGGAAGTTCTCTGACTGCCTGTTGAACGTTGTAGACAAGCATGGGAGGTGAAACAGCGTCTTTCTTTTGAAGGACCATCAAAGTTAAAAGTACAAAAATATGCTTCAAAGGAAATTCAGTCGGTCATCTCTGTCCTGGTCAAACTTTCCAAGAGTCACACACTCAGCTTTAATGGTTCAGTAATCAGGTAACACTTCCACTTAAGGTTTTTAAAGAAGGGACAGGAAGAATTTGGAACAGGAGGAAAGAAAACTGGAGGAGAGAAAAATCATGGAAAGAAGCAGACTGGATTTATATTGGGTTTAAACATTCTCATTTTGAGGTTGAAGACAAAGTAAGGAAGCCCTTCAAAAAAAAGGTAGAAAATGTGTCAGAAGCAAGATATTTCTACTGATCCTTCTTCCATTTGTATTTTCCATTCTTATTTTTTTATTATTTTTTACAGTTTTGACTCTTTTATCAAAAATTCTGGGAAAAACTGCTCAGTAGTAGTACTGCCAGAACAGTTACAGAGATTCACCACCCTATCCACCCGAAGTGCTACATTCAAAGAGAAGAAGCATTAAGAAATTTTACTTTACTGCTTGAAAATAGAATCACCGTTCTCTACAAAATGCCATTATAACTTTTAAACTGGCCAAATTCTTACAGGTAAAATTATTTTCTACCTGACTGCATTCTAGCAGTAGTTTCAGTGGACAAGAAGTTTTCTCAACTCTTTCTTCTAGATATCACCAGCAGTAGTTTCAGTGGACAAGAAGTTTTCTCAGCTCTTTCTTCTAGATATCAACAGCAGTGGCAATGGTCTTTTAAAAATCTGTTTCAATCTCCTCGAGAAGTGGAAGCATATCTTTCTCTTTTTAATTGCTTCCTGTCTTTTCCATACACATGTCTACACCATACACACACACACACACACACAGAGCCATTAAGGCTGCTCCTTGAAGAAAGTTGTAGACATGAACCATGTTCAAACAAACCTAACTCAGTTATGGTCATATTGTCTGAAATGATAGATTTGTAGGTTTAAGGGAGTTATTGTAACGCAGTTCATCATTAGAAATAGATACATTTCATGGTTTAATTTAACATTTCATGGTTTAATGCATTTGCTCTTCTGTATAATCAAAGTGCATTCGAATTCTCTGCACATGAACATTGGTCACTGAAATTGTTCCACATCCTGTCACCATTAATGTTACTTACCGTTTATCATATTTTCTTTCATTATCTTTTCTCTTTCTCCTTCTTTGTAAATATTTTGACTAAGTAAAGCAAATATGCATAAAATGTGGTGCGCCAGCACTGCCACACATGGGAGGGAGACACCAACCCCCCCACCCTTCTGGGATGCAGCCCCTCTTCCGCCCCCCCCAGAGCCGCCCCCCACCCCTGCACCATCCTGTCCCCATGCACCTCCGGGGCCGCCTGGGTCCACTCCACCCAGCCCATGTCCAGCGTGGCCCCATGCCAGCCCACCTGGGGAGAGCAGCTCTGCACTGGTTCCCAGTGGATGATGGGACCTGTAGCCCCGCCGTGCCAGAGTCAGACGGCATGTGGAGCTGGCTATTCCCACCCCACCCAATGCCATTCATCCTGACCTAGCTTGTTTCCTGGGCAGGAAACACAAATCGAATACATGCACAAGCTACTTCTCTCCTGAGGAGTTCCCTGTGTGGTGGAGTAGTCAGTCCTGGCTGTATTTATACACTCAATTTTTAGAGTCCTAAACTGAGCTTGTTGGTTTGGCTTCCTTTTTTTTTTTTTTTTTTTACCTC
>VXAY01005269.1:242443-342417 GCA_013399855.1 Oxyruncus cristatus | reverse complement strand
CCTAAACGGGGTTTGTTGGTTTGGCTTCTTTTTTTTTTTTTTTTTTTTACCCTGCCTTTACTCTGAAAGGAGGAAATGAATATGAGGTACTCTTCAGGATTAGAGGTGATCTGTTTTAGGTCAGGACTAGGTCAATATATTGTTGCATTCTGTCAAAAACAGTAGTGTGCTTTCATTATTGAGGAGCATTCTTGGAAAAATATACTGATCCAATGGAATCTATTACTTAGCTTTTACTGAAAGCCAGCAATATATAATTCAATAAGCCAAAAGCAGAACTTTCTCATCAAAAAAAGTAGTACCGTGTTTTGTTGCAGTTCTTTTGAATGCACTCATCTGTGAGACAGAAATTCCGTCCCTGCTTCAGATGGTGCACACAAAGGTTTTCTGTATTGTCAAGAGTCTTTCTCTTGGAGGTTTATTTATATACAGACTCTCTTTATTGCTTCAGGCCACCACTCTTGGAGAAAGAGTCTAATCTTTCTCTTGCATTATGAAGTGAAGGGTCAAAATATGTTTTAATAACCTCAAGGCTTATATAAGCACATCACAGGGAAGGAGAAAAGAGACCAAATGAAGCATAATCTTATCACAAGGCAATTTGGCTATAGTCCACCTTTTATATATACATAAAAAAAAGAGAGTGCTTTATGTTCACTCTCTCAACCACCCTTTCTACCCTTCCTTGCTTTGACAGCTAGAAGTCTGTCCTCAGACTGAAATCAAAACAAAGGTCAACAGACCAAGGAATTTAAAAGGGAGGTTTTATACAAAACCCTGCCATTAGAATGCCAATAGCCTTTAGAGCCAAACATTCCGCTCACTAGGAAATAAAACCTGCTTAAACCAAGGAACAAACTGAGACCATTATCTCTACTGATGAGATATGTGCACTCACCATATGAAAACACTCAATCTTCAGTCATGCCCACCCCAGACAGAGCCCAGAGAAATACTCAGAATGGAAAAATCTCGGTAGATATTTGGGTATTACAGAGAAATATTGCACAGGTATTGCAATATAGAAA
Source organism: Oxyruncus cristatus (assembly GCA_013399855.1). Taxonomy (NCBI): domain Eukaryota; kingdom Metazoa; phylum Chordata; class Aves; order Passeriformes; family Cotingidae; genus Oxyruncus; species Oxyruncus cristatus. The sequence continues at coordinate 341,389 of VXAY01005269.1, read as the reverse complement.
TGGAATGGGGTTATGGACAGCAAGTTTATATAATTCTTTAACAAGATAATGAAATTCTGCACCCATCTTCTCAAAATTTTGACTAGTGAGCTCTTTCTTAGCCATACGTATTCCCATGAATTACTGGGAATGAGTGATAGTCATGCAAAGCTATGGTATCCTTTTGCTCTTGACAGTCTGCAAGTAGTTTTGTCCAGGAAAAAAAGCTTAAGGTTCCCTTTTTTTTTGGCCATATGTTATATCCAATTGCAAACCATCAATTACTCAGGACTTTTCTCGCCACACTACTCTCCAGACGGACACTGATCCAGCTTGTCCTGTCCCTTCCATCACTCAGGGACCGGAAATAACAAATGCACAAATTTCTGTGATCTATTTCTACTTCTCTGTGGTGAAAGAAAGAGGGATTAAATTGCAGAGCTCTTTAGTGAAGCTCTGCACCTGCATATAACCTGGTAGACTAACTAAACAAAATGTTTCCTAGACTGTGAACCAGAGTATTTGAAGGAAGGAAGTTCAAATATTTTGCATATTAGATATACAAGTCATGTGGCAGAAAACAATAGCTCTTCAAGGAACATTTATCATCAGATATATATGCATAAGAGTGCAGAATTAGGCTGCACAAGACATCATAAATCTGGAATCTTTCTTTATGTTTCAGTAGGAGACAGTAAACTAAATGCTCTTTTAAGTAGATGCAAGTCAAGCCTTAAAGAAAATTATTAAATCACACCAACCTATTTCCAGAGATTTGTTATGTAGAAGACAAAAATATTTTTGTGTAGATAGCTGTAATAACTTGTCAACAGTGTTGATGTTAAATCTGTGCCATTACAACACTGTCTCATTGGCAGAGCTGTGAATCATCATAATGCCAAAGAAGTTTTAGCGTGATTTTTTCTTCTTTTCCATGGCAGAAAGTGTGCACTTCAAGACTGACAGACCAGGATGCCAGACTTTGCCTGAGGAAACCAAACTCTCTCTTTCATTGGCTTAGCCAAAGATTCCCAGCTAATGTAAGGTTCTGCTGCTTTAAGCAAATTCTTCTTCATCATGTCTGCAGAAATCAAATGTATGTGTTAACAAAATCTGTAATTTTTTTCCTTGAATTCTGCTGTTGCAGGTGCCAGCCTTTGTGCTATACCCTGGTGACATTCTTTGATCTGAAATTATTGCAAAACTAAGAACACATATGGGCTAGTGTGCAACTAACTTATATGGGAACAGACGGTTGTGCTAACATTTTCTTAGGAGTAGTAAAGAAGGCTCGAGAACTTGTTTCCCCAAGTTCTATGTGGCCACCAGATCATGCTTATATCCTGGAAGTAAGTCTCCCTACAAGTTTTAAGTCACTATAAAGCCATTCCAAAATGGATTTATAATCTATTAATGAATCTAAAATGGATCCACTAAAAATATATTTACATCTTAAACCAGAATATAGTTGTATCCCAATAATTTGGTAGATAAAAGGAGATAGTAAAATACTTTAATAACAAAGTAAAAAATTTATTTCAGTATGAATAAGAAGGAAAGTATTAATCTTGTGGAGTTGATTTAAAACTTGTTACAAATAGCTTTGCAACCCTCTATGTAGCCTATGGAACACCATGTACAATTATTAAAATCTATTAGAGATGTGCAAATCCCCTCCTCTATGTCTTCCCAGCCTTCTTTTCTGTACCCAACTTCAACCTATGCTCCATTTCTTCTACTGCCAGGTAACTCAGTGCCTCATATGCCACATGCCTCATATTGCCTAGCATGTCCAACTTTTTGGACATGCTCATCATGTCCTCACTCCCATGTGGAGAGAGGAAGAGAGGAAAATGATGTTTTAAGAGGAGATGCTTTTCAGCAGAGCATTTTCTTATCCTTGCCTCCCCTGCAAACTGCCAGTGTTGAGCAGAGAGAGGCTTAATTCACCACCTCAAAGTTTCCATTTATCACTATATGAACACAGACTACCTGTATTATGGTAGGTCCTGGTTTGAGTGCTTGCCTTTTCCAACCTTAGTGTTCTTTACATTTTTTCTATGTAACAGCTGTAGTCCGTAGTACACGTTTTATGCAATATAATTTATGACCTTCAGCACATCTACATTTCAGTTTTGCTTACTCAGCTTTCTTGTCTAGCTCCTTGGCTTGCTCCACTATCTTTTCTACTTAATGAAACCATTTCAAAATCCTCTAGTTACACAGAGTTTTCAGTGAGCAAAAGCAAAGAACTAAGCAATGCCTGTTAATGCCATATTGCGTACATTAACCTCACGTGTACTACTTTTTTTTGGTCTGCTCTCATTTCCTTTTCCTATGTCCATCCAGATTAGAAAATAAAACTGCATTTAAGGAGATAAATACTTCCCTGATGTAATATATTTACCAGGTTGCAGTTTTAACAATTAGCAAAATACACAGGATTATCTAAAAGCTCTGTTAAGTCAGTGAAATACATTCTGTTTGAATGCAAAAAGCTTCAGAGCAGACTCAGAAATATTATCAGTCTGCAACTTACTTTCCCTCCACCTCCAATGATCATTACTTTGTCACAGTTATAGTAGAACAAAGTATTCAGCATTTGTCAACTAACTCCTGGGAAAGTACTAATTGAGACAGTCTATTTATATAAACAAATATACAGTATTTGTAGCTAAAATGAAAAATAATCCAACAAAACCAAACAAAAGCAGCATAAAACAAACCAAAATAGAGTTTCCTCAATATCTTTGTATGGGCTGTTTCAGAAATAGTTAGGCTCAGTCCTTCTTGAGCAGTCTAGTCTTTACTTCATTGCTTTCAGTTAAGCAATCCCCAAATAAGCCAGATTTGCTTTCCCTTGATATTGTATTTTTGAAATCTGTTGTTAAAACTGTGTTTATAACCTATGGTCCTTATTGCTTTTGGACTTCCAGAGCCAACATGTAGCTGCAGCCTGATGCTTATTCATATAGATTTCAAAAGAGAGAATATGGAGAAAGAGGGGATTCTGCTGGTTACTCATCCACTTACATTGCAGGGCTCCATTTTAGAAACTGATCATTTATTTTCCACTGCTTTTTTCACAAGGTTAGGTCAGAGAATATTTTGTTTAGTGAGAATTTCAGTGCCTCTATAGTCCCTTTCTATTATTTCAGTTTTATCTGCTAATATTAATCAGCAGTTTTCAGCAAGTTTAAGGATTTTCTGTTGAGGTCATCGTTCCAGAACTATAACCTGTACTGGATATGCAGTCCACTGGCACCTTTCTGACATGAAGGGGCTAGAGCTGAAACTTGAGAAGGAGTCAAGTCATGGATCTGGATTGATAATTCCATCCTTCAGGTTCATGGTTTTTGTACAGAAGGGTTTTGAAACACACACTGAGCAATTATATAACTTTGTAGAGGGGATTAATCTTCCCAATTCCACTTGAATCCATGTGTGGATTGAGAACATGCTGTAAGCAGACTCTGAGCCTGCCCAATGAAACAAATTATAGTAACCCCACCAGTTGGAAAACAGTAGCTTTTAACCTTCTAATTATTTAACTGCTCTATAAAGTCAAACTGCTTTTGTAATTTCCTAGCCAAAGCAGCGAGAGGGTTTAACAGACAGTGCTAACGTGAGCCTTCTACCATTCTTCCAAAAAACTAATGCAAGAGCCCATTGTAACTGTCAGCACAGGAGGTGGCAAGCAGTCTGCATCATGATCCAGTACATGGATTTGGGAATCACAGACAAGATAAGGAAATGTCAACAGAAGGGAGGCAGGTAGTCATCAGGAAAACCGGTACTTTGAACTTTCTTTGTCCAAAGAACAGCCTAACTCATGGTGAAGCATGGCGACACAAGTCAGCTTTTAGCTAAAGCTTGATTTAAAGTTCATAAAAATAAAAGGTAGCCTATCAGGAGACTTAGTGTGGCCATGAAATTGCAAGCAAACTTGAAGAGAAGAGTGGCTGGTCTGATGTTGTACAAACATCTCACTGCAAAATAAATACCTACCTTTCTTCCTGAAAACAGATGTATAAAAAGTAGCATAATGAAATATCTTTTAAAAAATAGACAAGAGCATACAGCATTACTAACAGCCATTTATAGTCGGTGCAGCTGGAAGCCCAGGGTGCCCATGTGGAAACACTAATTGGTAAGCATCTGTAAGCAATGAAGGACATCACTTTGTAGAAACGTAATAAACTTTCAGACAGATTTATTTACTTATCAGTGTGGTTCTAGGAGAACAAGTCTTTTCTCAGTGAATTATGCTTTTAATACATCATGTTGCTATTGAAAGAAGCTATTAGCCAATGTCGCTGTGAAGACTATCAGAACAAAATATCAGCACTGTCAGTAAGCAGCAGTCTAGTTGAAGTCTCATTAAATTATAGAAAAAGATCCCAGATGGTTTAGATCATATTGCACACAGGGGATCTTACTGTTTTGTTTTTTCCCTCTAAATGAAATTCATCCCTTGTTTTGTCTTCTCTCAGGCTTTTGCTGACTGCTTCACCCAAGGCCCTGTAGAGTTAAGGTCAGGGCTCTCCAGAGCATCAGAAATCTGCCCTACTTTCGTCTGCTGCTGCAAAAGCTGGGACTGTCTCTAAAACATCAAGACACTTCAAGGCTACACATTACCTTTCATCAGAAGCCATGGGTCAATCAAGTGAGGTGTTTGGAGAGAAAGGAAGCCAAAAATTCCCTCTTCTGTGAAAGAGGGAACAGGGACAAGAGAAAAACAAGGACATGCCTTCTGTCTATATTCTGTCTATATCCTATACTACCTTTTAAAGAGGAAGACTTCCCTGAATCAGTGAAACTTCCTGATGCTTAATGAACTATATGAAAGGGGGAAAAGAAAAAGAATGTGAAGAAAGCAGGGAAAAGGGGGGGAAAAAGGGGAAAAAATAAGAAAAAAGGAAAGAAGAAAAAAAGAGAAAGTCTCATTTTACAAAGTTACGAATTTTTTTTATGGCACAGGTAGTTGCAATTAGTTACTACCTTCAGATTAATTTTTCAGTGTTGCTTGCTCTTTTTATTCCCCTCCTCCTATATTTTGTACTGTAATTTAGATAGTGTGAGCAAGCCTACCACAAAAGTCTTTTAGCTTTCTTATTTTTAGGCCAAATTTTTAAGGCAGAAAAGCAGTGAAGCAGCATTGAGGCCACATTGTTATGAACTACTCTGGCAAGCAACTTGTCAAGGGGCTTCCTCTACATTAGTAACTAGATGTCACTAGAAAGCTGATGTCTCTCTACAGAAATATTTTTTTTACAGTTAGAAAATTCTAATAAACTCCTCTAACTGTTGTGCTTAACATTTCCTGAAGGCATTTCAGGAGATGGTTAAAACGGGGAGTCAGTTAATGTTAAACTGGTACCATACAACTCCCATGTTTCAAAATGCTATAGGATATTTTTGGACAACCATTAAAAGTCTGTTTTTAACCTTGTTGGAAAGAACACATACCATTTCCGCAATGAGAAAAATACTTCCTGTAGAGAAGAGATGCTTGAAAAAAAACGCAATTTTCTTTCATTTCAAAAGAAATTAATTTTCATTCAATTTCTTTGTAATTAATTAAATATTCTATAATTTTAAAAAATATTGAACTCATCACCTAAAAAAAACCTTTCTGTTTGCTTAACACGAGCAATGCATTAAACACAAATGATGATGTGGAGCCTTTGCTATCCTCTAGCCACACTATTCAGCTGCAGCCATGGCAGAAGCCATAGCTGATGTCTCATGGCCTAGGGCTGTCATTGCTGTCCGTGTGAGAACACTGTCACACCTGGACTTCAAATGGCTTTTGGCCTGATGGATCCAGGAACTCAGCAAGGGGCTCTTTCACCTTTTCTCTACTCATATTCCACCCATCTGAAAAATACCTTGTGGTTTATCACAGATAAAGCAAAGTCTACTTGCAGACAATTCCTAAGGCAACCTTTGCTGATGGTCCCAGACACACCCACTTGCTCCAGTCCTCTTGCAGCAGGGATTTTTAATTTCCCACAAAATCTTGTGTAAACAGCCCTTTTTCTGGGGTACACAGATACAATGGACAGCACGGTGAATTCTCTCAAACTTCCATAAATCAGAAGTGGCCATTACTGATTACATTGTGTTTACACAACTTACACGTGCACAGGAAGAGGCCAATTTCCTTTCAATGAAGGAAGGTTGTGGGACTACTGCAGGTTTTAAAAGGTTATTTGTAAGCACAAACCTCATTTAAAACAATACAAACTTAATTTTGAGACATAGAAAATTAGTCTGATTGGTCATAAGGGACCCAAGGTATGACCTTCTCAGAAGCTGAAGATAGAGAGCTTAGGCTGGACTAAGGCAGTGATTACAGGGCTTACTGTAGAATTATGTTAGGCTGTAACAGAAAAGGAATAAATCCACACTGTTCCTTAATTGTATTTCAGTTAAGAGGGAATGTGAGGACCTCATTTGACTACCTTCACTTGCTAGTGATAAACTTCTGAAGTGGTCCAGTAGGGAAGAAAAGAAGGGTTTGTCTAAGTGTAGTTCCTCAGCATAGTGCCCAGCTGCTTTTAGATTGCTCTTAAAAAAGAGATTCAGGGAGTTAGCGTTTTTCTCACAATTCACTTGAATTCCAAAAGGTTAATTTGCATTTCCATTTTCATAATTAACAACCTTATTTGTTGCAGATGTTTCAAAGAAAATGTAGAAATAGTAACAGAAAAAAAAAAAAAAGATAAAAAATCCTCTCCTAAGCAATATAATTTTAAGACTTTCTGAAGAAGACAACAATCATAAAATTCCTTGTTTTTTAATATTTTCCTCTTCTGTTTTTCTTCAAGAAACTAATACAGCTCTGTCAAATAAAAAGCAAGAAACTGACTGGGGAACTAAAATAAATTCTGAAAAGTGAATTTTGACTCCAATTTTCAAAAGACATCTCTCTCTGAAGCTGCTGTTTCTGCTGCAATAGTTCTAAAACTTTTCTGTGCTAACCCGGCAGAAAATATCCAGGATGAGCAACCAGTTTATCTTATTCTAAGAATTCATTAAAATGCCAAGAGGAGAACACACATAGAAAAAAATTCCTACCCACTTCTAGTCGTTCCAGCAGGACTGGTTAGAGTACAACTGCTTAAGATCCTGTTGAGATCCAAACCCAAATGACAAAATACTACAGTTCATCCTGCACACAGGTAACCCATTTTACTCAGCTTCCTACCCAACTCCTTGAACGCCACTCTTGCTGCAGTGTCAGCTCAGAGCAGTCTGGAATTTCTATAAAATTGCATGTGGATCACTGGGGTTGCTTTAGTTATACCAATCATTCCTTTAACTAACAATTACTGAGCAGAGGTGCTGTGTGAATTATTAAATGATGGTTAGCTAACAGTGAAAGGCCCCATATTCAAGCTTATTAAATTCAGATCAAATAGTAAGAGCTTGAATCACTGCTTGTTTAGAATTAACAGTCTAATTTAATGATAAAAACTGAATCAGCTTTAAACTAAGTTTAAATCAAACTCAAAATATTGAAAACTTTGGCAATTAAGGAATCAATGCCAATTCAGTTTTGTAAGCTTGAATTTCTGTCCCAAAAAATGAGGCACATATGATCTACATTTTAGATCAAATCCAGAAGAAATGAAGAATAAGTTATTGTGTTCACACATCCACTTCCCTCTCAGTACTTCCTTATCATAATGTAGTACTAATTATTAAGCTTTAAGAAGTATTCTGAGGGACATCAGTCTATTCCATGAACTCAGAATTATCCCTGAAGTTGAACTTCTATCCCTGAAGTTAGCCCTGGAAGAGTTAATTTGGTCTTGTAGTTAGGCCTACAGAGCAAGACTGTACTAAATAGCAGACTAAAGCCAGATATAAAGCTCTGACATCCTGAAATCTTACCAGGACATTGAAATGTGACCCTATGATAACTAGACACTGCTAGTTACTTGTCTCCCATCTATGTTCCTGGAATTACAGTAGGCACCAGCCCAACTGACAATTATTTTCAATAAGGGTAAGCCAGAATTTATCCATACAGTCATTTTTGGGATATTATCCCCAAAATTCTTATGTCTTAAAATATACTTAAAACCTTTTTCTGCAACAGAGATGCCTTCTTTTTCTTTTTCCTCTGTCTTTTCTGATGGAGTTGAATAAGTTTAACAGCTTCAGAAATTCAATTTTTCTTCCGAATAAAACCCCCAGCAACCCAAACACAAAACATTTAGCTAAAATGGATGATTTACCAAATTTGGAGCCTGCATTTTGTAGTTCTGTTGAAAAACTGAGACTATTATTTAAGATAAATTTTGCTTTTTTATGAAAACAGTCTCATGTTATTTTAATACCTATTCATTTCTGTTTCCCAGTGGTACTGAAATATATGAAAATGAAAAATATAATAGGCAGTCTGGGAAATTTATTCCTATTCAGAAAATGTATTGGAATGGCTTCCAGTCAAATTATACACAAGGATATAAGTAGGATGGATTGTGGGAATTCTTTTAGCCTCAACAATTTATCTATTTATCTATGATTCAGCTAGTTCACTGATAAGCAAATTGACCTGCAATCTCTTTCTGCCTGTATTAATCATATATATTATAGGTTTGAAGCACCCCTTCATAATGTAAAGGAATCACAATTTATCATTCAGGAAAAAGACAGTGAAATGAATGTGTTAGCTTTACTTCTTTAATTTACAAACATTGAAAACTCTTCTCACCAAAGTTATCACTATACAATACTGGAGAAAAGCAGCTTTTATCCTTCTGGAGTAAGACCATTTCCCCCCTAGATTCAGGTGTGTTTTACAAAGTGGATTTACTTTCTTGAATAACCTTTGTCAAACAATTTCAAGGAACTATGCTAAAAAAACCCAACAACAAACACCCTTCCCCACCCCCAAGTCTCCCCAAAAAGACAAGATGAGGAAGCATTCAGCAGGATCTTCCAGAGTAGCTTCAAACTTTCATACTATGAAGAGCAGCAGTCACAAACACAAGTCAACTAAGCAATATTTCTCGTTTCTGTGTTAGAGAAAGTGAAGCTGCCTTCTCCAAACACTCTACATCGCTGTCTTCTTATCACTACGTTGTTAATACTTTTAGAAAATGACTTTTTAAAGTGTTTAATATAATAGTAATGATATTTGAAGGGAAAATATTTCATTAGTAAAGAAAATAGAATTTGTGAGTAAAACATGGTCTAAACATATGCCTAGAAGCTCTCACCCTATAACAAAGCAGAAGATGATACTCAACACCTGTGGATTAATTGAACCCATGGATCATTAAGCACAGCTGAAGGCTCCTATGACACTGGGGTGCTTGAAGTTCTGTCAGTGTCTCACATTTTGTCTCACCTGTTTGAAGACCACACAAATATGAAAATATGAATATATGTAATAAGTACATTGAAGGAACTTGGTATAAATGAAAGAATCTAGTAAGTGTGCATCATGGGCTGCTGTCTTTAATGGCTTATGCATCTTGACTATGACACTGACCTTGCAAAGGCCTTGTCACCGAAGCAAAAGCTTTGGTGGAGCAACGTAAAATATACTGTAGTCTATGGAATTGCTTACTGGGACCATTCAAACATCTGAGCATTTTACTGATGGGACTGAAAATTTTACAAAGCCTGTCTACCTTATGGTGAACATGAATATTTTGGTGGCAGCTTCAGCAATAAGAGGTAAGAACTTCAATATAAGAAAAAGGAGAAAATGCAATGTGAGTGCATGTTGAATGCAGGTAACAGTGTCTCACCATGCAGTTTAGGAACCTGAATTTCTTCTGTGCAGCTTTGTAGCTTGTAATATACTTACATAAAAGCAGTAACACTAATATAAACATAGTCTCAATGTGTACTCAGCTGTATTTTTTGAAATCTATTCTTGTAGGTCTAATGATAGACACACAATAATTACATAGAAATAAATATTATATATGTATTAATACTGAGTTTTATTCTTTAAGACTAACAAAACAGGAAAGAAGGACTTACCATTCTTCTTATAGAACATGATTTCTCCCTTGAATTCTATCTTTTCCTCCAATGATTTCTCAATTTGAAGAATCATCTGCTCATTTGTTTCAGCACCAAGTAAAAATTTACAGCTGCAGCTCTTCTGCATGACTTCAGTCCGTGCAAATCCAGCAAGCTCACAGAAGCCATCCGAGCAGTAAACTATGGGGAATCCCTTAGCCACCTGAGCATTTGCAAGGATGAAGTTACTATCTGTAGAGGAACGCAAAAGTAAAACATGAATTACAGTCTAAATTCTACAGCACTTGACGTAACACTTCCTTAATACTTTAGTATGATAAGAAGGCACAACTGGACATATATTTAAAAACAAAGTCCCAACTGCCTGCAAACAAGAATCTACTTGTTACTCTGGAATGAAATCAAGTCTCATAGTCCACAATCACCTTCATACGATGGTTCTTCATGGCTTGGTACAGCTGCCTCACTGCATCCTCAAGGAATACTTTATGGTAACCAACTCTGAGATAGATGCCAGCACATTAAAACAACCACTTGACTGTGACAAACATCAAAATTTGGAAAAATTTCAAATGTGTTATGTTATGGTGCCACTCAGACTACTCTGGAGTCTGAACAGACACAGCAATGTCATAAAAAAAGAATCTCTCTATGCTCTCAATAAGCTAATGTTGACCTTTATCAACACTCAAACTAATTTCTTCTGTATAATTTTGTAAGGGAATCCTTAAAAGTACAGTTGAGGGACATTCCAGGCTACATGGGTATCGTTTGTCTTTTCTCTCTCTCTCTTTGAAGGTTTTGTGCCTCAGACTTTCATCTTCAGCTTAACAGCTCTAGCACTTAACAGTCTTTTTCAGTTATCAGGGAGACCCTTTCCAGATAATATATGAACTTCTTGTACAAGTTTTTTTTTGCTTGTATGTTTCCTTATCTTGAAGTGGAAAAAAAAGTTTTATGGGAGGAATTTGTCTAAATTTGACATTGAGGGAGGAAAGACTATTTTTTGCCTACTGCTTTTTAAGGAATGTTTATCTTATAGCTTGCTAGCAGGAGCTTAGAGAGTCTCGTCCCAAGACAGATACCTCTCATTTTTCAGACATATGTGCATGTGGAATCATGTGTATGTATTAAGAGGAAATACTATCAACTAACCCACAATCCCTTGATAAATATTCATAAATTTAAAGAGAAAAATAATGAACTATTTTAATGGAAAACTCAGGTTGATATGCCTAAACCCCAAACAGGGATATATTATTCATGATTGGGAAGGGAGGGACAGAATAAATAAACCAAAATAGAGAAAGATAGGTCTGCTTTTCAGTCTGAACTGTCACAAGGGTTCTACATCTGTGAAATTCCAACAACTTCAGCTATGTTACTCTTTAATTACTTGAGGGATAATATACTATGACTTAGACTGCTAAGATTTCAGTATTTGAAAGACACTTGAGAGTTAGCAAATGATCAATTTGCTCTCAAGACTTTCCTTCAGTTACCCACATTTTGGTTAAATTTAATTAAAGTCTTTCAAGAAATGATTGGTATGTTAAAACAGACTTTTCGCATTTACCAAACAATGCGCTTTAAAAATGCATTCTGATTCAGTGCAGTGCTTGACTTAGCCTGTCATTTTTGTTTGCCTAACTAGGGAATAAGTATCATTACCATTCATGCACTAACATGCTGCTCCCCCTGTCAACACAAAACTAAATCCCCACACTGCCAAAAGAATTAAAATCATATGCTTGCAGTGCATAATGACAGTGTTGCACTGCAAGACATACATACTAAATGCATCTGTAGCTATCAAATTAATTTACCTGTGGGTTTCCTATTGTTTGATACAATTATGTGATGTAAAGACTACTGTGGGGGGTTTTTTCCAAATTATAATTGTTATGAATTTCATGAAGCAGAATATGGAACACCAAAATGACAGAAAAGATAGAGGTGATGTGCAGTAGTGTCTGAATATCATTATGACCAGGAATACACTGGAGCCTACCAAGCATACCATGATTTTATGAAAAACTTAAGGTGGCCAAACTCTATTGACATTTAGATCAAAATAAACCCAGAATACTATTGGTTACTTTAACATTCATAGAAGAAAACAATTTACTTCTAAATACAAATCCAGCACCAGCTATAAGAGGCAATTTTTCTCTTAACATCAGCAGATTCCTAATAAGGCTTGTAAGCCAAATTTTACTGAACTTTTTGTATACAATAGTAAAGCATCAGTATCAGGAAAATGCAATCAAGACTCCTATTTTCTGTTTTTATTGAGCTTGAAGTTCAAACATAATTATGAGAGATGCACCTGTAATCCCAAATTAGTACGCTAAGGGACATATTTAAATAATTTACTGAAAAATTTCTTGTAATACTAAAGGATCAAGAAACATGATGTTCAATAATTACACATGTCATCAAATTCTTCAGTAATATTTACTAAGTGATAATTAAAATTTACCTATTACATAAAGCAAAATTTAAAGAAACCCAATATCTTAAAATATTCTTGTTAAAAGTTTATTTACTTCTTTAATTTATTTTCATACCTTGAAATCTTTAATATCACTTGCTATTACTTGTGCATGTAAAGCACCACAAAATATTTCCAAAAACAAGTATTGGGGGTGAAATTTCTATCATTAGGACTTCAGTGTTACTCAAATAACAAACACAGGATTTAATTCCATGATCTTCAGTGACAACTAGCTAGATCTTAAAATATAAAGTAAGAAAAATGACATCTTTAGAATAATTTGTTAGAAATCTATGGGCTGGAAGACAACACATTTGATTATCTTTGAACTTACCTTAGGAAAGTTGCAATGAGTGATACAAACCTATTAGTCTTGTATATTTTGGTATTTGTTTGTCTGTAGATTGAACACTTCCATAATAATTTAGAAGTTCTTGAGTTATGAATTATTTTTTCGGCACATTGGCCTGAATATTAAGTTATTTTATTCAGGTTGCTCCATCAGGAGACAATACTTGATTATTGACAGATGATTTCTAAATTTTTTTTTAGATAAGAAAATACATTAAAGCTAAATACTTATCTCTTGAGAAAGACATAACCTTGAGCCTTTAGGACTATTTAGGACTACAGGGAGTTTGGAACAACAGAGCAGAACTGCTTAAGAAAGTACACATTTGGACAAAACTGTATTAGCACTCTTCAGCTCAGAAATTTAGTGCTGTCTGTGCAAAATAAAAATAGTCAAAATGCATATTTTTATATTAACTTTTGATAAAACCACATGGTTGAATGTTCAGGTCTGCACATAATGTGTAAAGGAGGATTTAAAAGTATTAAGATGGGACAAGAAGCCTAGGCACAAAAATATACAACAACCTTCACAAGGTTTTCCTTTAGCAGCAAGTCAGCAGAGATGGATGAATATGACAGAGGTCCATGATTAGTCAGAACAATTAAAGATTTCTTTCAACTGTGACTCTTTTACTTTAAGCTAATTTTCTATAAAGATCAAATTACTTTTTCACATGAAAGTTGGAAGGAAGAATATTGAGAGCTTGCATGACTGCATTTATTTTGGAAGTAGGACATACTGGAGAGGATAGGGTATTGATCAACAGAAGGCTCACATGGCTTCCAGTAACCTCTGCCAGACACACAGCATGAAGTCAGACACAAACAAGGTGAATCAGAGCCATGCTAACTAGACCTTCAATTACAGGCTTACACATCGTTACCCTGTTTCAATGATCTGATACCCAAAAATTATAACTGAAGAAACAGAAGAAATTTACATCGCATACCATCTGATACAGAGAATCATGTTTGTTAATCATCCCATGGCAGAGTTTCAGAACTGAGATAATTAAAGAAAAAGTCTTTTTACAATACTCTTCCTCCTAATTAATGCACATAATTTATCTGTTTGTAATGACAGCGTGTTACATTTATATTCTGCACTCCCTTATCAAATCTGTCATATCTAGCAAAAATTGACAAAAGGATTTTTGCTCTAATACTGTAGCTATATCTGCTATGAATCTCATCATTGTGCTTCCCCCGTTCTTTTAACAGTTCTTTTCAATCAAAGTGCAGATAGTTTCATGAAGAGAACAACTATCTGACTTCTTGTGCAACTGAGCAAAGCCAACCACTACTCTAATTTTAACTATTAAATTATTTATGAATTAAAGAGGAAGAAAAAATTCCTACACAGGAAAAATAATCCTTAGCAATCAAAGAAGGTGCATTAATCAAGAAAGTGACTCAGTTACTATATTGATTGTAGAACCGGCTGTAATTCTTCTGGATGAAAGGATTTGCTACACTTAGATTTGATTCCACAGTTCCTACACAGGCAACTTACCAAGAGAAGTCTCATTGCATGTTCATACAAACTACCATTACAGAGAACATGACCACATTAACAGTTAAGATTACCAATTACTGATTAATTGAGTGATTAAAGTAGCATACGAAAACATTTATCTTTATGTCAGCACATTTAGATACAAACCAATTTAATTAGAGTTTGCCAAATACAATCCTCTGAATCTGATTGAGACTAGGACGATTTTTATAATGCATACACTTCCAAATATTAAAGTTCCTCATGAAAAATCTCAGTGCAGTTGACTGGGTCACTAATGTGAAGATTTACCTAAATCTAACCAAGTCAAAAACGAAGCTGATTATACTGATAATTCTTCCTACCCTTCACTAAAAATGAGTTCATATTCCAATGAATTTACAATAGTAAAATGAAAGGTAAAACTATTGCATTATGAACTACAAGTATGGACTGATGAACAAAAGACTTATCACTGTAACCCACTGTAACCTGTATAATTGATTTAATTGGCCAAGTCATTCCATTAAAAGGAAATGTATTCATAAAATTGAGTAACAGCTACAAGTTCAGAGTACAAATGATTTTTGAGGCACCTAGCCCTATGGACTCAGCTCAAGGGGTGAGCTGCGTAGGTCCCATTTGACCTGCACTGACAAAAATAATTCTCATTATGTAGAAAAGTTCTGAATTCAACAGCTAAGAAACCAACCTTTCACTTTGTATTTAAAAATAATATTTAGTCTGAAAGTGAAAATGCCTTACTGTGTACAATATTTATAGCTACAAGAAGGGTTAATCTGTAATGCAGTTCAGCAAGAGGTATCTAAGCAAAATTTGGGCATCTGGAAGCTAAATCATCCCCTAGTCTTATTGATAAACACAGATCATAAGCCACTTAAGAGACCCAGTGTTTAACGATCTCGAACCCAGCTTTCATTGCCATTAGTGCATCAGGTCAATACTAGAATAATGACTGTAGCTTTCTTCATGACCAATAAAATTACCTATTCCTAGAAGAAAACACACCAAAAAGCCAGAGTCTATCAGAGGGAAAGGTAATAAAAATAGAAGCAATCATAAACCTCATGGTGAAACGGGCTCCTGGGGTCTTAGGCAGGAAAAAAAAATCATTTGTTCCTCCATTAGAAATCTCTGTGCATGTTCCTATTGTTTTTCTAATCCCAGTATCATTTGCATCTACCTGAACACTAAAGTATGAGACTGAGAAAGACTTTGTTGAAATAGTAACACTGCTGTTATTGCTCATTTATGATCAAAAAAGCACCTTTCAAATAAACAATCAGTGCAATTGTAATGGGTGAACTATAATAAAGGAGAGGAACTTTTAGCAGAGACTGCTTTCAAGTTCTTCAGAATTAAGCTCCACTAGCAGAAGTATACATCTACATCTTTTCCTCAGAAGGAAATACTAACTAGTCTAAGATATCTCTTTACTCTTTTCTTAATATTTACCTGGACTTACAAATTCACAGATGTCAGTTGAATCAAGGTTGCAATTAAATATTTCTTTTCCCAACCTAAAGCTTTGATTATGACAAAATTTTACTTTTCGGTAAAAAACTATTATATTCCACTATATGAGATTTATTTGTGTTATTGATTTTGCAGTGACTGCCAGTACACAGTGCTGATGTAACTAAAAAAGCTATATTGCAGTTGTCAAATATTAACATGCCAGTTTTATAGGCATTGAAGAGCTACAAGTAGAACAGTACATGGCACTGGAAAAAAAAAAAAAAAACCAGAAAAAAAAAAGACATTAACAGTGAAGAGACATTGTAACTCATGAGCCACCAGCATGTAATGCAATTTCTGCAATAGAACACATGGAAATTTTGTTTATCCACTAGGTAGAAAGGCCACTTGTATAACGCAGCTGTATTTGATTTGCTGGTTGTTTTTTTTTTTTTTTCCTACTGTTCTATTGAATTAAAATTCACCTGGAATGGCAGAAGTGGAATTTTTATAAGTCAAACTAACACATAGAGTTCTCATAAGCTCAAATCATATAGCCCAATGATTTAGAGCCTGGAACCATGACTTGGTTTTAAGTATTCACTAACAGAAAGGTGTACAGATAACAGAATAGAAACATTTTCAAAGACAAGAAATCAACAAATATTTTTTTTATGTGATTCTCTCCATACCTTTTATCACTTCTCTGAAATAGAAATAAGAGAAGGAGCTTAAAGCTGGGGGGGGGTTTACAGCTGTTTTAAGCACTATGGCACCTACTCACAATAGGTGTTCAGTTTACAGACATACTAAACTTTCACTACTGCATAATATTATGTGGGTTTAGTGTCCTACACTTGTCTTTACTATGTAAGATGCCTGATGAACCAGTTTACAATACTATTGCAGTGGATAACCCTTTGGATATTTTTCCTCAATGTACGTACTGCTGCTGATGTTGCAATATATGAGCAGCCAGATGTTATGGATGCTGGCAAGAGAGATAGTGGAAGAATACAGGGAAAAAAGATTTACTAGTTATTATTCCTGCACACCTGAGGGGAAGAGCTAGACATTCTGAAGGCAGTGTGAAATGCCTTTAAAAGATCATGTTCCTGACTCTTTGAAATCTAATGCTCCTTTCTTCTTCTGAGACTGTTTATCAAAGTGGTAGCTCAGAGGCTTGCAAAATATCCTGCTACCATCTATACTGGAGATAAGAAACTGGATTTCCTCACAGTGTGAGGATGTGGAGTGGAAGAACCATTTACCTACTATTAAGAAAGTTTTGTCTTATCACTTGAAATGAGTAGATTCTGTGGAAATTTCTTTCCTCTTTGAAAGTGACCATATAAAAAAACCAAACTAAACAAAACATTGTGATTCTGTAGAGAAAGAAAGGTATCAGTAAGTACATAAATATTTTTATATACTGTTATTTCAACACAGAAACATAAAGGAATATTAGTGCAAAGACCCCAGAAGCTCTTTACTCTGCATGTGCTAACCAAAGGAAAATTTAAGTCACTATTCCCAAAAAGAATGAAAGAGCCATTAGACTTTCAGCCCTGGAAGTGACCATGAAAGTAATGGCAAAGAAGCTATGTCCTGTGGAGAGACTCCAGTGAGGCATGAATCACAAACTTACTAATTCTCCTCTGGTGGCAGTGGGGCATTTCATGCCAAGGTTCCTCATCTGAACAAAATGATCTATCCTCAAAACACAACCAGACTTGGGTCTGGGTTTAAAGTGAAGGCAAAGGGGCAGTAGTCATCCTTTCTCACCACTGTCTGCCTAATGCAGCATTTGAACTCCACAGAGCGTGTAGCAGCATCCTCAGCTTTTTACCCTTGGCTATCCCAGATGCATCTGGTCATGCACATCGTAACAGCACACAGCTTTTGCAAACGAATTTCATTTGCACGGGTGAGATACCCAAATACCAATGTCACAACAACTAGCTGTTCAACTATCACGTTGCTCTTATATTTTCTAAGAAACATTCATCATTTTATACAGGCGCTATACTGCACAGAAGTTGTTACTCAAAGAGGCTCAAAGCTGATTTTCATGTATGTTAGCTCAGATACATAATTTCTCGGCTGTTCACTGTCACTTTAACAATCCTGTATGACCCCCATGACAATTTCATGCCAGTATGTGGTGATTTTTACTGTATTGATTTCTCCCTGTAATTATTGTACTTCAATATTAAGGTGTCAGAACTTTATGATTAAAAGTAACCATTTTGAACCCTAGCAGTTTATATGTTCCTCTCTCAGCCTCTGAAATTAAAGGGTAATCTCGAGTTAATTTTAATGGGTAGAAAAAGAAGACTGCTATACGCCTAGTCCATTGAAATGAGATCTCTGTAAACAGCAAGAATTTCTGCATGCAGTTTTCTGACAGAATTAACACTAATCTAAAATAATTTAGCGGAAAAAAAAGTCTGTTAGAAGAAAGCTCATAAAAATTGACAGAAATCATATGAAAAATTGTTCAAAAAATGATGAACAGTGTCCAGGAAATGTCATTTTCAGAAAAGGAAATGCCCTATTTGCCCTAATAAAGAATTACACTGTATGTCCCAAACTCATCCTTTTGGAATCAAAATAATTCTAAGAATTGCAGGGAATAATTCTAAGAATGGAGGGCTCACTGACACCGTCTTGAGCAAAATCTGTAAAACCACAATATTTTGAGTGTGAAAGAGGATGAGAGGGAGGTTACAGGTGAGAATGTAATTAAGTTATCATACTAAAGGGAAAATAAACCATCTTGTGACTTTCCCAGATGAGAATGATCTCATGAAAAATTCAGAGGAAAAGTCCTTGAAAAACTGTAGAAGAATCAATGCTGTTGTACAATAAACAAGTAGAATAACCATAGCTGGTTTTGTTTGTAATGAAGCTGCTATGGGCCTCCTGAATGATTGGCACAGGAGCAGGAGCACCTGAGCTTAGACCTACTGATTTATTTAAGATATACAAATAAGTGAAGAAGCTGTTTGGGGAACCAGAAAGACTTGAGGTAAACATTGCCATAAGGTAAACATTGCCACTGTCTTCTGAAGAAAAATCCAGATTTTGGCTGAAGAAGTAGATATGGTCAGGAAGATTCAAAGCATCTGGAACTTCTTTGCAATAAAAGAGTACACATATACGCATATAAATACACAGGGAAATTGCCAGGGTTTTGACTACTTAGAGAAAGAAAAACATAATTTGGACTAAGTATTGTCTCAATGAAAGAAATCAGGCCCAGGAAAAGGTTGCTATAAGAAAGAAATTTGTTGAGCTTAACCTCAAAGAACTTAAGCAGTACAGATAAGAGAAAAAATACACAAAAATCATGACTGGACTGAAGATAGTTACTCAAAACTAGACCTTTTTATGTCTCTTGCTATGTTCTACTTCTAGTCCTTTTTTTACAGGAAATAAAGAGACTAAGTATCACAGAACCACCTTTGGCATTTCTGAAACAAATATTATTTTCATTCTGCCATGGAACAAAATCAATATCCCTTCCAACCCCCTTGCCCCAAAGTGCTACCTAAATAGAAAAAAAACAAACCTTACTTCAGAAAGAGACTCACATCAGAACAATATGCCAGTGCTCAGTAATTAATGCAAGACACAAATCTCCAAAATACCAGGAAAATGTTACCTATTAACTGTACTGCAGTTAAACCAGCGTCATTAGGGAAACAGACAACTTTTCTGACAATTTTATTGGTCAAAACATACAAATTATATTTGAGGTTTTGACTAAATTCTTCTTACTGGTCCAAAATAGTTTAATGTAAAAACCCCCCAGATGTTGGCACTATAGTTGCAAGATGCTGCAACACTACTTTTGTTCCACAGGAAAGAAGTACAAAGAAGCTGCTATATAAATCTAGTGTTATAGGAGTTAATTTGAAGTCTTGCCTTGTTTCTCCAAAGCCCAATCAGAAGAAAATGAGGAAAAATATCTTCACAAGTGGCAGCAGGTGCTTGTACCTGGTTGGAAAGTTTTCATGTGAGAGAGAGTTATCTTATTCATTCTGAATTTTGAAATAACCTGTAGAAAGCCGAGTATTTATACCTCTGTCTCATCAAGTGGCTCTGAGCAAACAGGAAAAATATTAAAACCACAGAAATATAAAAAGTTATTTAGCACAAACTGCACAAGGTTCTATAAAAAAAAAAACTTACTGAAAGCACCAAAAGTAGAAGAAAGCTATAAATTACAACATGATTATACTGCCACATTTCCTATGTGACCTGACACTATAAATTTGGAAATTCATTGCTGTTCTAGAGACTGTTTTGAAAGGAAAAAATAATTCAGAGAGACTAAAAATCAGTTGGAGAATTTAACAAGCAGCATCATATACACCAGCAGAAATGCCTTGGTCCATTTCATAACCTTTTGCAACTCATGTGGTCACAGTACTAAAGCAGCATCAACCTTTCTTTTAGCCTGCTAAACCTCACTACTGAGGTCAGGAGCCTCAACTCCACAAGAATGTTGGGAAGCGACTTCTTCCAAGGTGAAAAATCATCTACCTCATTGCCACTTAATGCACTGCAGAATTGCCCAGAGCCCTTCTATGAATCCTGTCACTGCTTCTCCCAGCTGGCCACTTGGCAGGGTTTTCCTTTTCCCGTTGCACTCTCTATCCTTTGCCAGTGTTATTAACGACTCCCACTTTGTTACTCTTCTGTTCTATGATGTTGTATGAGCATTTCCCCCCGCCCAAAAAAAAAAATTAAAAAAAAGAGCTCCAAGCTGCTTCATTCATGAACCAAAATTTAAATTAAGAGTCAGTAAAGAGGGGAAGAGAGAGCTAAAAATAAGAAAGAGGGAGAAAAAAAAAGAGGGCGAAATTGAGGAAAGTCACCACTGACATAATTAGCTTGCCATTCCTAGACGATGCTGTGGGTGACAGGCGTCTGCACAGGTCAAATTGTTAACCTTTTGGATTTGCTTCCTCGTTCTACTTCACTGAGGATATTCCAAAGGGAAAATTGCATAAACAGCAGTTTTTAGATAGTGTTAAAATATCACTGCCACCATAAGAGGTAATTTTTACAACAGTACCTTGAAGTTTATTTTTCAGTATATAAAAGTGTGTTATTGATTAGAATCCTTCAAAATTAATTAGAATACTGTCATAGTACTAAGTTTTGGGCTTGTCCCAGATCAACAATTCCCCATCTTTCTAGCCTACAAAATAATCAACTATATTTCAAAGGGTTCTTCAGAAGCAGGAAATGTATTAGGTATTTCTCTGGAAGTACTACTAACTGGCTTTTAATTACCATTTAAATTTGCTTCTAAAAATACCTTTTGCATATAATCTCTGCTTCATAAGAACATGTCTTCAAAAATTATTTAAATAAGAAAATGTGCATGTAATGCAACAATTTAAACTTATATATCAAAGTTTCAAGTAAATGAATTTTCATTGTGTATTATTGTGGCTTTATAAAAAAAAAGAAGAAACCAAAATTAATAAGAATAAGTTATTTCTTTTTATCATTTATTACAGCATAGTAATGAAAATGTGAAACAGCACAGAGGGAAAAAAATCAATTAAGAAGAGAAATAAAGAAAACCATTTCCCAAAGCTTTTGTTCTTCTCAGGATGTAACCTCAATAATGGATTAACTGATATTTTTGCAGCATGCAAGAAAAGTAAATATGCTTGGACCTCTGGAAAGTAATACACTGGTGACATTTCGGCAAAGGATTTTCAGTTTGGCTTTTTCAACCCCACACTTTTAATGAATGAGTAAATTGCTAATGTATGAATGGCATTTAGAGGACCAAAATCCATGCCATAGGCCCTAAACTTTCTTCTTCAGGGGCACTCTCAGCAGTTTCTTTCAGTTGTAGAGGCTATCCAGGTCCCCTGTTTTGAACAACTGACAGAGGTATTTCTCATCTATTTACCTGTTCTGGTCTCTGTCATTGCAGTCCCCAGAACTATTACTATTTCTTTGGACAGTGTGAATCCCTAGGAAAGCATGTTGATTTTTATGGTATCTGTCTTTGACTGGATTTAGGAAATAGGTACTAATGAGAGTGGAACAGAAAAGCATTTCCCTCAAACTTGCATTAAGCAAGGATCTGAGATTCACACCTTCTCGATCTTCAATCTACACTACTAAAATGTTATAACATAAAGGTCAGTTACATAGACCTCTGTCTTTGCAGCATTTAACAACCAATTTTCTTCCTGAGCAGCTTTTTCTTCCATTTTGTCTTTCCTAGAGAAGAATGAATAGCCTTGTTCAGAGTTTGAGTCCCTTAATCTTATCCCAACCCTCAAGAGATACAACTAAAACAGATTCTGCTATCAGCTATAAGGTCACAAGAGAAAACTAAATAACCTAGCAGTTATTTGTTGAAATTTCAGCTTTAACAAAAAGTGAAGGAACTATACTACTTACATTTAATATCTTCCTTTGTAAAGAGAAAAAACCTTAAGGATTTCACTTTGCAAATATATTCCTGCACCATGTTACCAGGGTTTCAATTAAAACCCAGTGACTTTCACATTTTTCAATATATTTGTATGTAGTTATTTGAATATTTAGTTTCTCATTATTAGCTTTTTCTTCATTTCTTACTGATACGCCAGACATTTTAAGGTTCTGCTCTTAGTTATGCTGAAGAAGCAGGAGCTGATGATAATTGAGCCAGTCCTATTCAGCTGGTGAAACTAGTAAGTTTTACTTCACTTTTCTTAACTCAAACCAAATTAGAAGAGACAAATCACCCATTGTTTTATTTAATTTCCAAACTCAGTATGATTTTTTTCTAAAAAAAAAAATCTTGGAGAAACATTAAAATCCATATCTAGTCAAACATTTATGTTGTTACATGGGCATGTAAGCAAGATTTGTATTGATCATGACAACCTATTTTTTTAACTGAGGTGTTTCATTTCCTAAAGGATTTTTTTCTCTGCAAAGTGACAAGTAAACACAGAACACATCCATAAGCAGATTAGTATTCAATCTATAAAACTTTTCAAGAATATGGTATTTCACG
This sequence comes from Oxyruncus cristatus, assembly GCA_013399855.1. Lineage (NCBI taxonomy): Eukaryota > Metazoa > Chordata > Aves > Passeriformes > Cotingidae > Oxyruncus > Oxyruncus cristatus. Next base: position 318,526 of record VXAY01005269.1, on the reverse strand, counting down.
AGAAGACTGTTTCTCAGCCACGAGACAGATGTGCCCCATTGATGTCCCACTGTGTTCAGCACCCCACCTCTCAGAACTCAGAATTACTGCTGGTTTACCGACACCCTTAGTGATGTATGGCCTGGTGCTTTTGCCCAAACGATGTCCAGGCCAACTTTGTTTCGAAAGGAAGATGAGGTGCTTGTATCCTTGCTGCTTTGTATTTGCATTTTCTATAGCAGATTTCAAACTTCAGGAACATTTGCAAGAGCAAAAAATCCAAAGGAGGCCCCTCACAATGGAGTTACAGCAAGTCTACTATAGAAGCTCCTTAACTATTAACTGTGAAAGAACAAAAATTTGGGTTTCTTTAATCAGATATAGAATAAGAGAATCATAAGACTATTTAGATTGGAAAAGACCTCTAGGATCATCAGGTATATGGATGTGAAGCTCCTAGCTGCTGCCTTCTAAACACAGTCCACTAGGAAAAGAGCATCTTCATAAATCCTTATGCCACAATACTTAAATCCTCCTCCTTCTCTAGTGCAGTGTTCCTTGTATACACCCCTCACAATCCCCCCAGTTCCTCCCTTTCTTCTTCAGGTCTATTTATTTTAGTTTGCTTTCAGTTCTTACATAAATAGGCAGAGCACATTTTCCTGGCCTGCCAAGGTCTGCATGCTGGTTGGTTTGCTGGAGACACAGGAGCTGGACATTGTTCCTTCAGAAGCCATGGGTAAGCCACATGGAACTTCACAGGTGCTGAGAGCCAGACAAACTGCTTGAAACATTTTACATTGCTTCTGACTGTTTATTCTGCAGGCCAGTTGCACAAACTTAGTATTTTTTAATTTGTCCAGCAAGATCCCAAGTTTATTTTCTGGGGAAGAAACACTGACAGAGAATAATACAGCACACATTTTGTTTTCTTGGAATGAGGCCAAGAAGAAGTGGTTGCATTATTATGTTAGTTTTAACACTCCTCTCACCGTTCTAGGATGATATCATGCTATGGCATAATGAAAATGGTGAAAATCTCTAAACTTAGTTTTCTTGATATAGATTTAGATCAATTAAGAATCAGTAAAAACAGCATTCTGATGCAAAGTATGTATTCATACTTTTTGTTGGTATTGTTGAAATACACTCAGGTTTTGCTCATCTGAAGGTGTTTATTTTAATTCACCACTGTACAGTGGTTTTGCACAGTATAAGTGTCCAGTGCATATATTTTGTTGTTTTGCTGGCCAGGAGAGCCCAGATCAGATGTGACTCAGAGTATTTGTCCACAAGAAGACACCTATTTTTTCCAAGTTGTACAAATAAAGCTGGGTTTTTTAGGGTGTTGTGTCTTTTTTTTTTAGTCAAAAAGTTGTAACCTAATTCATCCTTTGGGGTGTTAATCTGCTGAAATTTAATGGTTCAAAGTCACCATAACTATAAAATAAAAAAATATCCATAACTAAAAAGTAATAGCTAGAATAGAAATTCTCAAGTTTACTATTGACTGAAAATGTAAATCATGGTTACAATCCTTCATAAGATTCCTGAAGGAGCTGTGAGAGCACTGGATCTGAAGCACGCCTTTATTTCCCCTTATTGTTATTTTCCCCTTGTTTTTTTTTTTTCTTTGCTTTGATTTCAAAGTTACACAAAGTTGTCTCTAGACACATCATCTTATTTTGTTTGTCACAATATACTTAAAAAGGTTATTCTTGTAAGCATGATATTAGCAATTCAAGATTAAACTCTATTCTTTCTCTCTCCACAATTATTTTCCATTTAGTAAGTGCTAAGTCTGTCTGAAAATCTTCAGTTGAATGCATCCTAACAAAATGTTGTTCAAGTGCAACCTCTTTGGCTTTCACTTCTCTTTGGAGCTGTGAGCACAATAAAAGCATTATATATTAAAAAAAAAAAAAAAAAAAAGGCAAATTAACAGATGACACCAAATTTAGTGGTGTGGTTGACACACCTGAAGGATGGGATGCTGTCCAGAAGGACCTGGACAAGCTCAAGCTGCACCGGGGTTAGGGAAACCCCCAATATCAGTAGAGACTGGGCGATGAATAGGTTGAGAGCTGCCCTGCCAAGAAGGACTTTGGGGTGCAGGTGGATGAGCAGCTGAACATGAGCCCAGAAAGCCAATCATTTCCTGGGCTGCATTGAAAACAGCGCGGCCAGCAGGACGAGGGAGGTGATTCTGTCCCTCTACTCTTCTCTGGTAAGACCCCACCTGCATCCAGCTCTGGAGTCTCCAGCACAGGAAGGACATTGATCTGTTGGAGCAAATCCAGAGGAGGGTCACCAAGATGATTAGAGTGATGGAGCACCTCTCCTGCGACAAAAGACTTGGAGAACTGGGATTGTTCAGCCTTGAAAAGGAAAGGCTCCGAGGTGACCTAATTGCAGCCTCCCAGTGCCTGCAGGAGAGGGACTATATAAAAGGGCATGTAGGGACACGACAAGAGGGAATGGTTTCAAACTGAGAGAGAGAAGGTTTAGATTAGATAATAGGAAGAAATTCCTTACTGTGAGGGTGTTGAGGCACTGGGACAGGTTGCCCAGAGAAGTTGTGGGTGCCCCATCCCTGGAAATGTTCAATAGTAGGTTGGATGGGGCTCTGAGCAATCTGGTCTAATGAAAGAGGTCACTGCCCACAGCATAGGGTTAAAATTAGACGATCTTTAATAGCCCTTCCAACTCAAGCCATTCTATGATCCTATGATGCTGTTACTACCCAAATGTACTTTACTACTTAATGTAAAGGTCAGAAGCAGTGTAGGAGGGGAGAACCAAACCAAAACCCTTTCCTAATATGCATCATCATTTTCTCTTCTTGATTCCCTAAAGAAACAAGTTCATAATGAGAAGAAATAGTGCATTTTAATCAATATATTTTTTTTTCCACTTTCCAAAATGGGGTTATCATCTTCATCTTTAGATATATGTATTTAAAATCTCATTTTCTTTTCTCCCAGTTACTCTGGTACATCTCCAGGACAACTCATTCAACAGTAATAAATTTATCTTACTCTAGAAAAGATAGAAATCTGGAAACTTGGACTAGGCTTCAGTACTTTTGAAAAGTATTTCAATTGAATCCATCACTTTTGCCCTGGCAGCTGGCAAATGAGATTCTGATTTCAATAATATTCATTTGCATCTTCTACAAAATATTTTCTGTGCAGACTCAAGGAGAGACAATAATTTGAGGATCACAATCTAGCAATTAAACAATTTTATTAAATTGTAATATTGTTATCAGAGAGAATCAGTGAATCAGTAACTAAGGCAATAATCATTTTAGGTTGCTGTTAATTTTAGTTCAATAAACAGAATTTGTTTCTAAACTTCTGCATTTTCCCTATTATAAACTGTTTCATTCCATTTCAGAACAGATGTTACATTATTTATTCTCTTGTTATATTTGGTTTGTTGTTGTTTCATTTTTAAAATTCTTTATCCTTGCAAAAAAAGGGTGCCAAACAGCATTCAGCTGTCAATCTGAAAATATATTACAAGCTTAAAACATGTGTTGATAGATTTTTCATCTTTATCTGTTTATGGGAGAAAGTATAATAGTATCAAAAGGACAACTTGCTTAGTAAATTAATACACTTAGAATATTTATAAACTCTAAAAGAAAAGCAACATAATGGGATCTCAAAAAGTGCATTAATATACTATTAAAAATGTTTTTCATACCAAAAACATTTCAAACAGATAAAAGGCTTCTGCAACTTCTGCAATTTAATTTATAATATGATTTTTATGGTCATTAACACATGGAGGATTATGCAAAGTTTCGAATGGAGTGTTTGCATCTTTTAAAATCTCGCCTGCAATTGCATGCTGAATATCTACTCCCTCGGTTCAATCTCTTAAAAATTCCCATCTTTTCTCCACAACAACTGTAACAAAATCAATGTTTTCCCTGACACCAGATCAAAAGTTAATTCAACTTCTTGACTCATGCGTGTGTCAAACCTCTGCAATATTGCATCTATCTGCAAATCACTAAGCAGAAAGAACGAAGAGACTACAGAGAGCAAGACCATATCCTTCATCACTCCTAATGCTATATTCTTCATTACTACTTTTAGAAGAAAAGAGGACTTTTGATGGATTTTGTTAAGTGACCCACCTCTGCATGAAACTGTGCTGTCTGAGCTGACTGTGCTCCAGCATACAAGGCCTGCTGAAGAACACTGTGTTTTATTATTCAGTCCATAAGCCTGATTATTAAATACTATTTTGTAATTCGAGCAGCTGATCTTTCACCAGAAGCTACGTAAAGTAAAACTGAAATAAATTAAATTTAAATAAAATTCAGATCTAATCAAAACACAGAAACAATTATAATTGATTTGTGCTTAAGAATCAGTGCTCAGACTGAATTATATCAAAATTGGTTTCAGTCTTCCCAAAAAAATTACTGGATTCATATGAATTATTACATTGGGATGGGAGGTCATTTAGCATTTGGTTTTGTTTAGGGATTGGTTCTTTTTTTACGTCACATGGGATAGACTTATACTTCTCTCTCTCTCATGTTTATTTCACTTCTCTGATTTCTAGTATCTCCCCTTCGTTTCTCACTTCCTTCCAAATTTTTCTCATTTCTTAAGACTTAAGTCACTCAAGCTCCATCTAAACCTAAAGAGATAGTATAAAAGTAAGTCTAGAACAGGTGGAAAATTGAGGAAGACTCCACTAAAACTGCAGGGATCAGTTGATGGGCTTAACCTGTCTTTTCTCCCTACAGGAACGCCTGCACACTAAATATTGCTCTTAGGATTTGAGCTTGCTTCACAGTATAGTAGGTTGCTTTAAACATGTTTTTGCAGCCAGATACTACCAACAGCAACCCTTGAACCTTATTAACCTGTCACAATTTGTACTAATAAAAACATTCTGTAAACTGTTAGAGTGAGTCCTTTATAGGCACTAGCAGTTGCCAGCAGCGTATAACACATTGGGAAGACCCGCTAAGGGGTCTCCAAGCTGTTGGCTTCAGCCCCCTGAAAAAGGCAGTCAAACCACCCTCTGATCCAGCAAATCTGTTCAGTGAAGGGTCCCCTTATGGGACACTGACAGGCTGATTGGGCACAAGGGTCTCAACTTTCCTGGGGCACTGACAGACAAATAAATCACTAAGGGTGGAGAAAATCTCCCCACACTAAGGGTCAGGTAAACCCTCCCCACTTCCTTTTTACATGACAAGAAGGAAAACCTGAATGAAGTTAATAACTTGCTGTAAACTGAGACATTGTGCTCTACCTCTAGATGAAAAAAGAGTAAGTAGAACAACTGAAGTTGGGTTAAAGTGAAAATGTGTACTTATATTTCTTCAAGCACATAGACAGAAACAAGTGTTAATTAAGCAGTCACTATGCCACTTGCGACAACTACTTACCAATTATTACAATATTTTCCAAGTCAGCTAATAAAATTTCAAACCATAGATTTGTTCAGGTTGGAAAAGACCTCAAATACCATTGATTCCAATCATTAACCCAGCACTACCAAGTCCACCACTAAGTGATGTCCCTAAGTGCCACATCTACACATCTTTTAAATACCTCCAGGGATGGTGCCTCTACCACTTCTCTGGGTGTCCCGTTCCAATGCTTGACAATTCTTTTGGTGAAGACATTTTTCCTGATATGCAATCTAAACCTCCCCTGTTGCATCTTGAGGCCATTTCCTCTTTGCCCTGTTGCTTGTTACCTGGGAGAAGAGACCAACCCTACCTTGATACAACCTCATTTCAGGTGGTTGTAAAGAATGGTAGGGTCCCCCCTGAGCCTCTTTTTCTCCAGGTTAAACAACCCCAGCTCCTTCAGCCACTCCTCATAAGACTTGTGCTCCAAATCCTTCACTAGCTTTTTTGGCCTTCTTTGGACACTAGAAATACGTAGGAATGCAATAACCTGCATTAAAATGAATAATATAAGTAGAAATATCAATAAACTGGCTAAGTCTGACATGGCAGCCCATTTCTGAATGATAAGAATTCCCATTATGTATAAAGAGATGTAGCAAACAGACAGGAGTTCCCCACTCGGAAGCTGGCATCCATTTGTTCTGGATTTTATTCTATGAGTGAATGCAATTAGACTTGTTCCATCAATTAAGCATGCATTCATTACATATTCTATACTTTGCCAGTTCCAATATAAAAGCAATGTTTATGGAGGGGCTGCATTTATTAAGTGTGCTTCGAAAGTGGTCCCTAGATACAGTAATTCAAGTTTATTACACCATAGAAGCATAAACCTGAGTGGCAACAAGAGGCATTGTAAAAGAGTCACAGCAGTGTTTGTCAATTATAACTCCAACAGAGAGCCTGAGACAAGGTTTAGACTTCAAACTTGCCAATGAAGCCCTGTAGCCACATGGAATTGAGTACCCTGAGAACTGGGAGCCAATTTTGTAAGAAATGTTTGTCTAAAAATACAGATTTTGTTCACATGAGGAGCCTCTTTGCACTGGTTGCCTTACTCCTTTTTCCCAATAATCAGAAATTAAGAAGATAGAACACTCATCTGGCATGCAGGATTTGATCCCAAATGGGTTGTATCTGTAAATGCCTGTATTCAATTTCTGTCTCTCAGACTTTTCTGTTCCACATGAAAGATAATATTCACTGAATCAGAGAGCACGTGAGCCAATCACAGTCATCAATATCCCACGTTATTATGCATTTTGGATTTGAATCACCCCTAAATTTTCTGATTTCTCAAGAAATTTTATGTAGAGGCTAATGGACTGACTGAATTGCCTCCATTTTTAAAGCCCAGTATTCTTTAGGTAGTTTCATACAAACCTCCCTCTATTAACTGGATTTTATCATGAATATTGTTCTGGTAATAACACAGTAAATCAGGATAGCAGACATGGACATTCTTCTTTTCTGAGATATCCAACCAAATTCTCTCCAACTTCAACCTTTTCATGATATTCAGAGTTGCTGTAAAATGCCAGCTACATTGAAAAAAAAAAACAAAACCAACAAAAACAAAAAATCAACTCCAAACCTCTTACATCTGGAGCGTAACAACACTCATCTTTTCCTCATTGTTTTTAACTGAATATTTTAATTGGAGTGAAGTAAGTATTGCTTATAACTACCTTAATTAATTATTTTAAAGACTGCACGAGAAAAAGCTGCCTTGTTCATATAATATTATTTTTAATAAGAAGGACACCACTATAGTTTCAAATATACTATTAGTAGGAAGACAGGACAATTTTGGTCATCTGCCTTTTAAATTATGTCCTTCTGTGGCGCAGCTGTCACTGTAGACCCCTTTTTTCCTGCACGAGTCTGACTCTCCAGACTTCTAGAGCACAATGAAAGATTCATTAGTAGATTCCAGAATTAATTAGCTCATATTTTTTCAGTGTTTTGAAATAAAAAAAGCATTACGCATATATTGATGTTGTGAGTAATTTTGAATAAAAACCATAATTGTTAAGATTTGAGGTTAATTCCCTCATGCCTGGCATTCAGAAGAATTATTTATACAAAGCTCAACCTTTTTGTAGTGCAGAGAACAGAAAATGTTACCAAAACTAGATCTCTATGTTTGGTTCAACGATGAAGCTGATCTCAGAGTTTGCATCTATATTTAGCAAATCTGGGGCCATTCTCTGTCCCTGATGTCTATGGCACAGCACATTTCTTATGCATAGAGTAACCACTTATTCATCAAACTTCACACTGAAAAAACAGCATTTCCACAAACGAAACAAACAAACAAATGAAAAACCTGGGCAATTAGGATCAGCATAGCCTTTTTCTTACTGCCTGTTGAGAAGAAACCTTGCTCCTCTATCTTTCTTTGGCACTACATGTGAAAAGAGAAGTTTTCCCATACAGTATAGGATAAAAGTTTTTACCTTGGCCATGTTTCAGGGATTTTGACTAAGTCTATGCTGATAAAAAACAGGCCAATTAAAGGTACCAATGCCAAGCACTAAGTAGTCAACAGTGGTCACAAATTCAGCCAACCCTATAGGTTGTTTGAATCAATAACCACTGATCACAGCTATCTGTCTCTCCTTGACAGGAAGATTAGCTCTATACAGGCTCCATTTATTCTAAAGTATACATTCTATAAATACTTAGTAAGAAAGAATAATCTTTTCATATACTTGACTTGACCATATACAAGACCTGACCTTGTCTTGTTCTATCAAAAAGTTCTAGAAGTCATGAACAGTATTTGTGCCACACTGTGAGATTTTAGCAGGGAATTTTACACCTCTTCAAATTTATACAGGTAAAACCTAGTAAAATTGGGAAACCATAGGAACAGAAAGTGCATAATTTTCTTTGGTGGCAAGGATGAGTAAGAAAGGATAGGAACTCCAAAAATATTTTTTCTTTATTTATGTAGTTATGCATAAATAAAGACAACATTTCCAATTTATGTAACTATGCATTGGAAATTTTATCCTCATTCTATAAAAGTAAGGCTCTGTAGGAACCTCAGCATATGTAGAGGGACAATACCCTCTCTGAAGCAAAACACCACCGCCCTCACAAATCCAGTTTGAAGATTAAGCAGAAAAAATTGAAAGAAGTTATGTCACGTGTAGTCTTCGACAGAATCATAACATTATTTAGGTTGGAAAAGACCTCTAAAGTCTTTAGTCCATCCATTAACCCAGCGCTGCAAAGTCTACCACTAAACGATGACCCTAAGTGTCACATCTACACATCTTTTAAATTCTCCAGGCATGGTGAATCCACCACTTCCCTGAGCAGCCCAATTCCCATATTATGAAAGAAATATTATAAACACAGACTTCAGGAATCCATGCCCTTGCCTCCCACATTACAGTATGCTCTGACATATTTGTGCAGCAGAATCTTTTAAGCTATTTTTTCCCCAAAGATGCCCAAGACAACAGATTCTAAGCCACATATATGAAAGAAAAGGGAGACTCTGTATATTCACTGTACTTTTAAAATCTTGGTTAAGTCTCACATGACTAAATGTACTTCATATCTGAAGTAGACATCTGGTCAAGACATCTTTGTAGATGGAAGGACAGTAGTGGGTATTTCCTAGTTCCCCACTCATCTCTTTTAATGTAGATGTCACAAACAGGTCAGATGAATCATGCCCTGAAGTTGTTTATTTCTATCCACATTAAAACAGTGTGAAATCTTTTCTAAAATGCTGTCACTGAAAACGAGTTTAAATTCAATCCGTTGGAAAGTCAAGCGCCATTTTGTGCCTGCTTTTGTTTATAGAACATACCTGGACAAACATTTCAGAATTCCTTTACTACACTCTAAATGCAAAAGGTGGTCCAAACACCCTCTGACTTCAGGTCACCCATGACTTTGTCCTGGAACAAGCCTTCAACGCAGGCAGAAACCAGTGCATATAGAGAAGGATCAACTAATATGCATGGTCACGCTTGCTGGTTCATGGTAATTGCCTGCTGTGGTTAACTGCAAAGAGAAACACCTGTCTGCCCCAGACACCTGATTCCTCTCATCCAGGGGACTCCACACTGGCATTGCACACAGCTTCACATTGGCAAGGAAGCACTGAAATAGTCTATAAATTAGGGCTTATTCTTGAGCAAGAATCAGCGGTCTAACCTTACCCAATACAGTCCCACATTTCTACGTGCAGTTATTCTGATGAGTCATCTATGTCTCATGTTGTTTATAAATAGGGGCAGAAATTCTGAATATGCCCTTGTGTAAAACTATCTGCAAAACAGGTCCTGAATAAAATGTTTTCTTACAGACAGTATCACACCTGACAAGGCAAGGGACCTAACTCCAGCTATATATGGCCTTGTTTGCTATGTAATGTGATTTATCTTGACCAAGTTTTCTGAAAAGAAGTTGATTTAAAAAAATTACTTTAAGGAACTTTGGTATATAAATATATATACTTTTCTTGTATGCCAAAAACAACAACAAAAAAAAAATATGAGAAGGATGAGTATAAGAAGTCCTATTGATAGAGAGGCTGGATTTGGCAAAAAGAAGAAGACAGGAGAACAAAGAAAATATGTCTTTTATTTGTTTAGCATCACATGTTCCACTAGTAACAAAAGATTCAGGTTTCTGCCTTGGCTTCCCACTGTCACCTATAGCATGCCGTAAACTTCAGGTTGTGTACACTGACAATATCTTGATTTACCCAACAGTCTAGAATGTAGATTGGCTACTGAGAACACACTGGCAGCACATTTGCTTTTCTACCCTCAAATACTTTTAACACATAAGACTATTTGTGAGATATACCAGCAGCCTGAATTGAAACCCATCTTCTCCAGCACAAACTGTCTACACCTACAAGCCAAAGAGAAGAGAGAGCTTGGATGAATCACACTCTGCAAACAGCTAGCTCAGGGTAGTATGTGCCATCCTCTGAAAGTACCCAGGCTTTATACCTTTCAGGTATTTGGGTGACATATATCTTAAATATATCTTAAAATCCTAATGAACAACAAAGCTTGCAGTCTGACTCAAAGATAGGCACGTTTTGTGGTTGGCGTTTTTTGGTTTGTTTCTTTTGGGTTTGGTTTTATTGTTCTTTTGTTCTAATCTAGAACTAAAGAAAAAATGAAAGAAATTGAGAATGAAAAACTGGAGAATTCACGATTCATACACATTCTCATGGAGGTAATACTTCAAATCCATGAAATTAACACTGGAAAATTTCAATTCAGTTCCAGCAGGTTATGATATCATAGTGCAAGACTGCAATGAAAAAAACCCTCAAATATTACTTATTATTAGCTATTCTTGTTTTAATGTCACCATGAGTCGAGATTTATAGGGAGGAAATTAACTCCACACTCACTGACAATTCTGGTTGCAATGTAAGAGCACAATGGCAATAATGATTTTACTGGAAGACTGTAAAGAATCCTCTAAAATGAAATGAAATGCCAGCGTAAGGTATATTACTGTTAAAAATGAAAAGGAAATTAAACCAAATAAAATCCATGCAAAGCTTATTATTAAGAGTCAAGATAAATCTGCATATGTGATCCATTCCTGTTTTTCTGGTTATATATTACTAAGCATAGATTTACCATAAACTTAAGGAATAAATACACATACACAAACCGAACAGCAACCTTTTACCTCACCCCTCTGATTGGTGGCTGGACACTTTCATACCGAATGTTTGTTATAGCCTATGACATTTGTTAGATCAACATGACAGGAAAGACTTCAGTGCTAAATGAAAATCACTGAGAAGAAATTTTCTGGTTTATAATTGAATATAAATAAGAGCAGCTTTCAAAAAAAATGATTTCTCAACATTTATGGAAAATCATCACCTATCTGTGTTTGAATGAAATTCTCTTCCTGTTTCCTTAACATGTAACTAGATGCCAAATTTTGGCTGCTGCTGCTGCTGCCCAGGCAAGTTTTACTCTCTTTACTCTCAAGTTCAGCAAATATTAACTGGGTCAATGATGACAGGCCACAGCTTCAATTCCAGACAGGAAAGGTTCTAGAAGGGAGCATAAAGAAGTGGAAGGTTGCAACTATATAATGTTAATTTTCATCAGGCATTGAACAGTTCACATGAACATCCTTTAAAATTCTTCAATTTACATCAAGGCCACAACATCAGCACTTTAAGAATCAGGAGGCTGCACATGGCTTTTAAATTGTGATCATCTCCAGAACTAAATGACTGCCTATGAAACAGACCAAAATATGGTAATTTATCTTCCTTAATTCACTGCAAAAGGTTCTGTAACTGAATATGCCTGATATCTTTGGCTACATTTCTGTTTAATGTTTATTTTGAATATGTTTTACATCATTGTACTAATTTCCTATGATTCTGCTGACATGAAAGGCCAATGCATTAGTTTTAGAAAAAAAAACAGATCTGTACAGCTCATTGCTATCTCTTTTTCTCCACAAGCACATCACAAATAGACACATTCTAGGAAACAGTTTTAGGTGTTCAACAAAAAGTATTCTACATGCTACAACCAGGAAAACACCCAATCCAAGTGGCAACCTACAGGGTCCAATTTGTCCCTGACGAACTTGATCAAGAGCAACCCAGTAGAAGTTAAAGTGAACCACAGCAGCAACAGAGGAAAATAGAGCAAGTACATGAACATCCTTATGTAATGTCCTGATTCACTAATGGCTCACACCTGCCTTGAGCTCCTGCCCTCTTCATTTAGACATAATGGAATGATTCTGCCTGCCTAAGTGTTGGAGTCGGCGCTGTTTTCCTATGCCAGGTCTGCAATAGCTCTGCGTATTGGGACATTTTGTTTCAAAATAAGGCAAACCACTATAAATTACACACTGAAAATTAATTGTAGAAATATAAACGATCATGGAAAGCCAGTAGCATCCTGTAAAATTTTCCAGTCTATGGTAACAGTTTTATGCCTGTGAAGAACACACATATCACATAAAAATTTGAATATCACCAGTGAAAGACAAGAAATTGTAACTTGAATGTTTTTGATAATGCTTTTTTTTTTTTTTCAGTTCTTTGCCTGGTGTGTAAACTCAAAGTATTTGATATGATGCTACATTAAGGTGTCTAGTGGGAGTTAGGCCACAAGCTTCAGTGGGAAAGATACTGTATGCTATCCTTTTAAATTAAGACATATATAATTAGCTTGATTATGAGAAAAGTCTGCATACAGCTTTCCTTAAACAATTTTCTTGGTCCTGATAAACTGGTTATTCAGAACTCAGGTAGTAGCCAGAAGTCCTATAGTTCAGAAAAGTAACAACATCTATGTGACACCACAGAACAATCCATAACGACACGGTGACTTCATCTCAAAAAGAAAAATGTCAAAAAAGGATAATAAAAGAGCAACTTAGAAAAAATATTAACACATTCAAATGGATATGCTCAGACATTTTACTTCTTATCCTTCTATTTCAAGAAGATTCAAATTTCAGAGTGAAAGGTTTTATTCAACATTATATTCTCCTACAATACACTGCATGATAATCAGGAAAGCAAGAAGTGCACATAAATGGACAAACCAAAAATAAAATAATCCTATTTCCTTCAACTCAGAGGAATTATAGTATAATTCATGTAAAAGCATATTAGATAATGATGTAAATAAGATTCTGTAAATAAGATTCTGTAAGTAAATACCTACAGACCTGCACTCTATTTCCCTAGCACAAAATGGCCTGGAAACAAGAGTAGCTGCATTATAATTATGCTGAACACTGAACATGGAACTTGTCAGGTCTTGGGAACTCAGCAGCATCCAGCAGGATTTCCCATTCTGTGGTAAAGGATGTATGAAGGGGAGGGGGGCGTGGTGGTGATGTGCATTTCATGTAAATACAATGTAGAGGTCTTAAGAGCAAATGTTATAACACTAATCTGTAATACTGAATACATAATAATGTTGAAAAGGATTTCTATCCATTTTTAAAGGTTGTTTATTTTGTTCTAGAAAATAAACTTATTTTTAGACACAGGGATAAGTTCAGTCAAACTGGAAAAGCAAGACAAGAAGGACATCCAGTGTCCCATTCCTATCAATATGACAAATTATTTTTTGTGTCAACACATGTAGGTGAATTCATCTTTTTATAATAGTATTTCTTTTCTTTCCAATTTCTTAAACTACAAGTTTCTCAGGGTCATGCCAGTCTCTTAAGATATGCTTGGATTGTATTTACCACAGTGGGTCTTCCTTCCCATTTTGTGCAGCACTATTGAAATACATGGCTGGTATTTCTGTCCTGGAGACTCATTTGAAGATATAGCAATGTCATAGCTTCCTAAGTATCCTGTTTCAGAATACCAACGTCATCTTATTTCTCCTGAGAGTTTGGAAAAACACTCACAATAATTATCCTTTTGGAAATATCTCTCTAGTCACAAATTATCTACTAATAAGCATAGTTACTTATAACCACATAAACTAAACGCTTCATTGAAATGTAATGTAATTTCATATTTATGTCTTGAATGACTTGCCTTGACTGCATAGCTACCACTAATGCTAACATATCTCTATTCTATGTAATGTTGTTCAACCACAACAAATCCTTACCGTAGCAGTAAACCTGAGTGGATGAGAAAACTGTTTGTTTGGGACATGTTTCAAGATGGCTTTTTGTAATCCTTTTGCTAGCTCGTGGGTTCTTCTTCCCAGAACCCCTACGGCAGGTATTGTCCCATGCAGGAATGTCCCTCAGAAGATATCCTGAAGGGCTCTCATTGGCCCCCTTTAACCCCTTCCTATTGGTTGTTAACCCCTTCCTGTGAGCTGTAATTGGCTACCCCTCTGAACCCTAACCCTATAAATGTACCTCCCCAACAATAAACTCTCTCTTGCCTCCTCTCCGTGCCCGGTGTGCTGTCTCTGTGCCTGCCATGAGACCACGTGGCCGGAGGGAGGGGGGAGCAGCTTTCCCCTCCAGGCTTGGGACCTGAAGAAAGCCCTGGCCTGGGGTTCCCCCCTCCCTATCCACCTCAGCCGTCGGAAATGGTTCTTCAGATGGAAACGGAACTAGACCAGGGTCGCCCCTCGCCACGCAGGGGATAAGAGACCCGACACCTTACTTCCTACTTGAGAACACATGAGCATGAAAATTCATTGCAGTTATGATACTTGGAAAAACTAAATAGTTTGAAGAGAAGTTTGATTTAGGGATGAAAGAAGAAAATTCCAAACTCTAAGTGTCCTCATGAAATAAATTCAATTTAAAAAAAAAAAAATTAGTCAAATTTTAACTATTTAGAAACATTCACAACTTATAGGAAGGGTCATGGTAACTTAGTGATGCTAACTCAATACTTTTTCAAAACTACTCTTTGCCTTACAGTAGGACACATTTGTATATACAAAAGTTATTTTGTCATCTACTTTAAGTGGAAAATTTTACTTCTCATATTTGTATTATTGAGATCTGATATTGACTTTCATGCTCATGTTTTCATTTTCACTCTCTTGCCATAAGAACAGACCCAGTCCCATACTGGACTTGCATAAAACCTCCCTATTCCTCTTTCTTACGAAATGGAGCAATTGTCTCTCTTCCTTTGACTCCCAAATTCCTATTATTTAACATGACACAGAAGTAGTTCTTCCCACATACATGTACTGTCACAAGCAAATATTGAGCAGTTACACCAAATTCCCCAACCTTTGACTTTGTTACACGATCATTATCACCAAAATCCAAAGTGGAAAGAAGAAAAAGAATTTCTTTAGCTGTGCAGTTTATTAGTGTGCATATTCATTTGAAAGTTATTTTACTTAAAACAGTCACAAAAGATGCCTTAAACTTGGGCTATTTAGTCTTGCACACTCCTACAAAGAAACTGCTTGTAATACGTACAGAGGAAGAAATGTGGGAATTTGGTAGACACCAGTAGTTTAAACTGAATGCTTTAATTAAAAAGGTCCCTTTTGATTGAATTTTATATATGACAGATGTGGATTCAGAAGAAATCTCTTTTTATACCTTTACAGGAAAGAACCTAAAAGAAATTACTTGAAATTTCTGCTGCAAATCTTTTGTCTAAACCCAGACCAAATTCTATTGTATATGGCATAGAAAATTCCACTACTGGCAAGTGAAACACAGTGAAGCAGTTCACCTTGAATGAATAAATTAATCAAAGATCTAATTATGTAGCAATTTCTTGCAGATTTCTTCCCTTGTGAGTTGGGTTGTTTTTCTGACTGACACAGGACTGCATGATCCAATCCTGTTTTCCATGTTTCTTAAGCAAATGTATCAGGATAGTGCTCACATATTTATCTCCCGTGTATTTTCTCAAATACACAGAGGAATAAAATCAAAATGCTTCTAGCAAGTTGCATATTCAATCAGCTCGGCTGGTGGAGTATTACCTTTGATTCCTGATCTGACCCTGGCTGTGATGGAGTGGTATTTGCTACAGGCTGAATCAATCTGTTTCACCAGTCACAGGGGCTTTCAGAAGTGGTACGGTGTTGGACAATCAAGCTAATCCCTTGTCTTTTAGAAAATCAGCACATTAGGGAAAAGCTTGACAATTACAATTTGATCTGGATCAATTACTGTTGGACTTTGGGTCTTTCTACTTGAATCTGTCTGAAACATTTGAAATTGCTTAACCACAGTTATCCATAGTGTTTCAGCAAGTTCCCATGCCTACATGTTAAATGCATCTTTTCCTGATCAACAGCTAAAGATCAGGCTGCCAGTATTTAAACTTTATTAAGGAATGCCTTTGGACCAAAGCCTCCACACTTAAATATTTCAGTACTTTGCTAAACACATCATTAAATGTTTTACAGGTAGGTAAGAAGCAGATACTGTTGTTTTCTAAACATTTCTTCTCCTTACAATGAGGCAAGTCTTCCATCATCTGTAATCCATGTAATTTTATTTCTTTATTCTGCATGACATAATCCATCAAAGTCACTTATGATTTTTTTTCAAAGAAAAACATATTCTCAAAATCAAACCCAGGACATTTTTATAAAATGTGAGAATCTTTGAAGGGAGTTTTCTCCCTTTCCAAGATAGTAAATCTTCCAAGATAGTATTGAATAATGAATGTGATAATTATGGATTTCTCAAAGAGTTCACTATCTTTCAAAGATATTTTAAAAAAATTAATATATGAACAAGGAACATTAAGGATAGGTTCTCATAAATACATCTTTAAAGACTGATAGCAGATCTTACTTCTGAAAGACTCTTTATTCTTTGCAAATGTTGACACTCTAAGGTTTTGGGGGTTTTTACCTCTTGTCTGTACAGCATTTGCTATATTAAGTTGACTAGTCAATGCCAAAAAAAAAAAACCCAACAAAATAAAACATCGCTTAAGAGCTGTAATGGAGTGATTAGGAACACTTGCAGATTGTAAAGGTGATGCTTGAGCCTACAGTATTTCTAAAGAATGTCTACAAACAAAACCCAACTCAGGCTTCCTTCTTTCTCTGTTTGGAACACAAGATCTCCTAGTGACAGACACCATGACAAACACATATTGTCTGGTACTATAATGCAAGTTTCACCAAAAATACTGTTTACCATGTCTGATCACTGTCTCTCATATCTCAGCTGCTAGGAAGGAAGAGTATCCCTGGAGTTCAGCATTTCCTAAGTTGCTAATTGTTCAGAGGAAATATTAATCCATTTTTCTTCTTTCTTTTTTGTTTTTTCTCTGTCTCTCTACCTAGCTCTTATAGCGTGGTAGGAGAAGGTGTAGTAACTCAAATAGTTTTTCAAATTTAGTGTTCCTTGCACCAGCACAACCCATTTTTCATATCAAACTGTACAAGTAATATATTTGTGCCTTTGGTTAAAGGATGAGGTTTACAGATTTATATATATATTTGAATCTTTCATGCTTTAAGATGACAGAAATATGTGAATTTAGCAATTTTTGCTAAATAAAATCTACCAAAACCCTTTATGCACTAATACAGTTATCTATTAAAACTTCCTAAATTTCAGCTAAAATGTAAACCTAGTAATTTTTAAAAACCTCAAAATGAAACCTTTTAAACATCTTTTAAGGAATCAGTGAATCCAGTGCCCTACTTTTAAAACTTCAAGGCACCACATTGGTGTTACTTTACCCACTGCATAGTGCTGCTCTGTGCTGTGTTTTACCAAGGCAGTTTCCGATAGGTCTTTCCCGTCCCTCCCAGCATGTGTAAGACCATCCCACTTGCTGCTCATTTCCTCTACTTACACCAGCAGTGCAGAGTTTCACATTTGAAGAGAAGCAGAGCCTGATTCCACTGCCACAAAGAAATTAAATAAAATCTCAACAGGTTAAATCCTGTTGGCAAGAGCAGACGGATTTCCCATTTTCCTCAATGGAACTGTGAATATCTGTGCTTTGTCTAGTACTTGCATTCATTATATATGTAACTATAACTGCATATGCTGTAAATCTAAGATTATGTGTAGAGATGTTTACTGAGAACTCAGAGACACAAAATCTTGTTTGCATGAATATCTTACATGTCAGTTTGCAGATTTAAGCAGTTTACTCAGTACTCAGAGTATTTTAAAATAAAATTTATTTTAATACTGTGTAAAGAAGTTCCACTGAAAAACAATTAAGTTGTAGCAACATAAAACTGGCATGAAAGTTCCATCAAAAACCGGTAACTTTTAATGCATTTTTCCATTGTTCTTCCTATATCTTTTGCACCTACATAATTAGTGACAGTTTCTTACTGTTCATAATATATATGTCAGTGTCCTTATTTCCACTTATTTTAAGCCAGTGATTTGAAGACAGGTATAGAAGAATGTGTGCCTTAAATTTAGATTGTGTACTTCTTTGATTGTGTATGACTTTCAAAGGAAAAATTGTAGTTACTTTCTGCATCAAAATGTCTACATTTAAGACTTACACAAAATACTTCTTTTTCCTTTTAAAACATCAGTTTACTCAGTTTAAAATTATGTAACTAGCATTGTTATGTCCACCAAAATATTTTTCAGCATTATTATTTTAATTCTGAGCATGTCTTCAAGTTTAAAAAAAAAAAAAAAAGTACTAAGATTTTTAAATCTATGTGGAATCTAGACAGGAAGACTTTGGATTGATATATCATTATACTGCCAGATTCTTCCCTGTGACCAGACATCCAAACACTTCAAGGGAAAATGAGTTATTCCCTTACTTATCCTTTTAAAATCTGTGTGCTACTTAACATATCCTTCCTTTCAGGTTTTCAGCTTCCTTTAAAGAAAGCTCTTACAAGTTTAGCTCACTATACTGGGACTGTACATTCCCCAGAAACTCACTTTCTTAACTACAGTCTTCAGTTATTAGTGATTATAAGGACAGTTTACAGATTTATAACCTTTCTGCGCAAAACAGACAAAGTCAGAATGAAATATTTTATGTACTTTCCTGTGACTTACAAGCGTGATGTGAAAAAGTAATATCAAGTTCATAGATTAATAGCTATCCGTACGTCACTCCTGGGACCATAACACTTCAGTTTTAGGCCACATACTATAAAAAGAAAATTAATCCTGTATTCCATTTATGTTGTGATCACTTTACATAGATCTTGTCAGACAATCAAGATGATTATTTTAACTTATACTGAATATACAAACAGATCTGGCAACAACTATATTTGAAGTGTTCTCTGTTGTAATTAGAGCAGAGTGAAAACAACTTTGATTTCATTATTTCCTCAAACTTAAAAATAAATGGGCCATATTCTGCATTAGTCCTTCATGCTGAATTGGAGTTGTGCCTTGCAATTCTCAGTTTCCCTTGGCAACAAGCATCAATAACAACACCAAATAGACCAGAGAACCTAATATGAGTTCCTTCTAAGATATAAAACCTAGTCTCCATCACCTCTTGTATTGGAGATTTAGGGAAGGAAATAGAGGATAGGAAAGAAAGAGGAGTCAGCCTCCTTCCCTTTTTTTTTTTAACCTCAGCCACAGTTGGTGATGTATGATAGAGAATGGAGCTGTCAAGGCCTCAGCTGCCCCTAACTATTTGTCTCCCACTACCTGCCTGCCTCTTATGGCAGAAAAAGGCAGCACCAGAGAAGCATCTGCTTTTCTTCCCCCAGAATTCTACTGGGAGTAATGGAAAAGACCACAATGGGTAGAAACCAAGCTCCACATAGATCATTCACTATCATTACCCGTACTCATACTCTCTTAGCATACACCTGAAAATGGCTGTACTGAAATGAAAGGAATTCTTAGTGACATGAGCAAGTAAACAGAGTAATTATAAGATGATCATTACCAGGCTGCTGCCTTCCTTCTCAAATCTGTCTTTACCTGGTGAAACCATGTCCTCCTGTTTCAATCGCCATAAATTCCTCCTGAGCACTCCTTAGCCCTTATCTACAAAGTATGCAGAAAGTAGCTTAATCTGTGCTGCCTGATTTTGCACAAAAACATATCAAGAACACCCATAATATCCACTGGCTGCACTGTGAAGACATTAATCACCCCCAAGAGAACACTCTCAGTCAATGTGGTTATTTGTGCAATAATCATTAGACCATGGCTGAAGGGAATGGTTGCAGACCCTGGCCCTGTTGTTATTATTTGTGAAATTGAAATTAATTTCAAATCATTCTCCAGCAGAGTTAGCTTGCAGGAATTATACATGAAATACAGACTCAACCTAAACCAAAGGTTTTGTCCTCTTCTACAGAAATGTCAAGTGTGCTTCATGTTGAAGTTGAACTTGCAACCAGCAGTGTACTGAGGTAGTGCCTGTCTCCTCGTATTGACAGGGAAAGTTCCATAAAGAAGCTTTAAAGAGCTATCTTGAGTACTGAGGTAGTTAACTATTGCAATATCTAGTGGGCGACTCAAAAATGATGACTGTATGGAAAGGGAATGAAAAAAAAACAAATCAAAATCATTGAAAGTAAACTCCCATAAATTCTATTTTTTTTCTAAGAAAAAGCATCTCTCTCTGAAAAGAATTTCACTGAATTTCAGAAATAGAGAGAGTCACAGTGATGTATAGACAGACTAGGAAAGAAAATCATGTTAATCTCCATTAGCATTTAGAACCTACCAGAACTATGGCTTTTTGATTACTATTAATAATTATATTCCTAAAAGTTCATTTTCACAGAATTTCTACATCCTTCTAAAATTTATATACCAAAGCAGAATATTTGTGACAGGTTACTTTCTATTGAACTTGCTTTTAAAAGTGTATTTATAAAAATATAATCACATCCAAGTTATACATTCATAAGTACACAAGTTCACTTTCTAAACAAATCTTCGTATCCACATCTAAATGAAAAAAATAATTATGCAAGCCCACCATAGTACTTTTTCCTGTTTGAGGACTATTTTGTTGTTTAAGATTCTCTAGTTATAGCTTTATCTTCTCTTTGACACAGTTTCTTACATTTTATGCAATTGTTACGATCTATGTACCATCTATACAGCTCTCAAAGAAATGCTAACACATCACAGAGGGCTGCTCTGTTGTTGATGGCAGGTTGCCTCCAATTTCCACTCGCTATACTGTATTAAAATAGATAAGAGAGTATTAAATACATCAGCAACACTACTTAGTGTAATTGCTGTGCGGATGTTATTCGATCATTACTGAGACATGCTGCAGTGCAGAAGATAACCCTAGGATGCAGCATATGCCAGGAAACCGGTTTTATCATGTTCTGAAACTAAGCCTTGCAAAAACTAAACTGCAAACAAGAATGGTAAGTAACAAGTGCCCCCTGAGTCACTTTTTCATAAACTAACTCCATACACTAGTTGAATTTTGTGGTTGGTTTCGTCCCAGACACTATGACTGTGAAAGGAAAATATTCTTAAAAATACAGTGAAAGGATTTAAGATGGACATAGTTTTTTAAAATTTTTCACAAAAACCCCAAACAATGTCTTTTAAGTCTCCAACATTCTTTTTTGTTTTGTTTAGTTTTTAAATTCTATTGTATTCCCCAAATTAAAGAATCCATTCTTTACACTGACTTATTTCAAGTGTCCTGTTCAAATTCCTCTCTAGAAAATGAAGTTATGAAATGCAGATACATATTTACACACAAATACACAATAAATAACTAATCATCAAATTTTGACCTTGGTCAAAGCAATACTAACTCAGAAACAGGAAAGATTATTGACTTCAATGTTATGGGAAAGTTAAAAAACAAATCAGGCAGCTATATTAGGATGACCATATTTTTTGTAGGGAAAAAAAATTGAGAATTACTGCCACAAAATAATATCTATAATTTTCTTGTTGAGATAACAGAATGCAATACCTATATTAGAAGGATACACATTGCAAAAAACAAATGTAAACAAGTGGAGTAGACACAACCTTGTAAACAAGGAGCTTGGGTCACAATTAGAAGAGAAAAATATCCCATCCATTAACACAATGTCCTTCCTCTTCCACTCAAGTAGAATTTAGAAAGAAAAAAAAAAAGATTAAAAAAAAAAAAAGCCACAAAATTTTGCCATACACTTCCTCTCAAGTCTGTGTTTAAGTCCTTTCCTAAATCAGAGTTTTGGTAAGCAGTTTAAGCACAAGAACGTGATTTATCATCCTGAAGATGTTCTCTTTCCCTTGGGATCTGAAATATATACAGAAGCCCATTCTTAATCTCCCTACAGACAGAAGAGTAGGAAGGTACTTGGTGTGATGATAAAGCAGAACAAAAGAAAACCAAATGTGTGAAAGAAGTCAGGGCTGATAATAAGGCCACTTATCAAAGGAAACAACTCACTGAACAGAATTTAAAACAGGCAAGTGGGAGACAGAGTACAGGCAAAGGATTTGTGCTCTGACAAAATAATGCAAGCCTCACTTTGTTTTCTAAAAATACAGAATTTCACTATGCTTTTCAATGCAATCAATCTCAGATGAGTGTACCTTCCCTCTGCCACCCACCCCCACCCTGTATTTCTCACGCATGGTGCTGTCTGGCAGAGACATAATGAATATATTCAAGAACCACGTGCACACTTGGATATTTTTTTGCTGCAATTTTTGGAAACACTTAGAAGGGTAATTTCTCTTTATTATTGGTTCTTGTTACTCCTTTCAGCACTGAAAAACTATTAATAAATAGAATTACTTTGTATAGGTTTTTCTACACTATAATTAAGCTAAAGGTATAATCTGACTGTACAGGGAAGTAGAAGGTGCATAGCGCTGCTTGAATTTCCATAAGCACATCTTACCTATGTAAACACACACGTGAAAATGAAGAGGAATGATCCTGTGATAACCAACTGGAATATTTGGAACCCTGCATGTCGTTGAAGTGAATCATATGTCGTGATCACAGTTTTCAGCAGTAATATACCATAAATTCGACATGACATCATTTCGTAGTAATCACAACTCATCAAATGAAAGCATAATACATGCCTTCTTAAGAACATGCATGATGCAAGATATTTAAATATTTTTGCTCTCTACTAAAATCAATTTTCTCTGTGTCATTTAACAGACCTGAAAGACTCTAAGAGATGATCATATGTGATATTTAGGAAAACTTAAGTCACAAGTTTGTGCAAGCATTTCAGGTTTATCTTCTGGGATCATCTCAAACGCTACTTTTGCACTTTGATATGTGCATCATCTGGCAATAACACACCCAAAAGTTCATACAGAATACCGCACAAAGCACTGCTAGGGAACAGCATGATTTTCAGAAGCATGATATATATGAGGTTTTTTCCTGAAGTTCATTTACTAATAGTGTAGTTTTATTCCCACCTAGCACTGCAATAGGTTGAAAGAAAATTATAATTCTAGTCTGCATTTACAATTAACAATATCTGCAAATACTCTTTTGTTTCTATTTATTAAACTTCCACTCTGTCTGCTTATTACATCAATGTGAGGCTCTTATGACGTTGGGAAAAATTTTTACAAATTTTTGTTGCGTATGTTTATCAATGTTTCAAAAGGTTACCTTGCGAGTTACGCTTGCTCATTTCATGTCATTTTTTATGCATTATTTATGAAACGTCTGCATAATGTTAGATTATTTATACTCTGATATTTATGGTGCATCCTGCTCTGAAAGTGTCTGTGAAATTGCTCAAGAAACAGCGCATACAGTAACACATAACATGAAAGCCTACTATTAAAAAAGGAAGGCAAACAAGACATAATATTGTTAAAAAAAAAAAAAAAAAGGTTTTTTCCCCTATTGCCTAAAAAAAAAAAAAAAAAAATCTGTCTTAAAGGTTCACCATTCAGCATGTATTATATATTTTTTCTGGCTGCACATAGGCATAGGTGTTTTTAAAATATTTCTATCCAAACGTAATCTATGGCCAAGCTGCAGTGTCCTGTGGATACTCATACTTCCTCAGAGGGTTTAAAGGTTAAGATTTAAATAAATGTGAACTTCTGGAATTTATCACCATGAAATAATTATTTACTTTACAATTCAGAAGACATTTTTCTCGGTAAGATTATGTAAAAGTTTGGGTTTATGTGTTTTAAAGGCTTTTTTTGGTGAAATTTTAAAGAACCTATTAAGACAAAGTGCCACTATTCACATGATTTATACACAAGCAGTTAAAGAGGGGGCTTTGACAAACTCATATAGCACAAAAAAAGGGAAGAGACTAAGCCCCAGCCTACGCACTCAACAGGGTTGAATACACTTCTTTATCAGCCAGTAACCAACCAAGCTCTCCCTCAGGAAGACTAGTGGATGTGGTAACTGAACAACAGCTGGATTGACAGCCAGCTGTGCAGCTGGAAAATACAAGGGCTACAAAGGAAGGCACCTGTAGTCCTGCTCTTCACTGCCCAAGTACACCCAGCCTCTATGGAAAAGCAAAAAAGGCATTATACATTTATAAAAATACACTGAATAGTTTGAAATAGATGTAAACAAAAAACAAAACAAACAAACAAAAAACCAAACCAAACCAAAACAAATACTACAAACACAAAACCCCCACAAAGCTTCCAAAAGTCAAGAAAACAAAGAAAAAGAAAATTCCAGGGACAGGAATTCTGATAGGTCTACTATAGTCGGATTTCTCTACACTGGGTTTCTGAAAGAGTAGCACGTATGCATTTTCAGCTCAGCCTTAACAGTTTTTAGCAAATAAAAACTGGTCTCCTATCTATTACTGCCCCTGATCTATCCCATCCATCCATCACTCTAACTCCTGAAAAGTGGGTTTGGAGCATTCATTCAGAGAAAGACTGTAGCTGGCTATACAAGATGGAAAGGAAGAAAACAAGTTCTGAAAGTTTACAATTTCAATGAAGTACCTAGAATTAAAAAAGGAAGAATCCTTTACACTGACAGGATAGTCTGTTTCTTATTGTGATGTTTTTTAAAAAATGCATTGTATTCAGAAAGAAAGGATAAATCCAATTGAGAAAAATGTTTAAGCAGACAATAAAAGAATATTTGAAGCATAAAACAGTAACATCATACATAATTTTTTAAGAGAACATGGAAATAAACCCTTTTCTAGAAGCTTCTCAAAATAAAACTGACAACATAACTGAGAAGCCCAAAATTTATGTTTTGCTGGAGTTGCATAAACAATATTATAGATTCATTATTGCTCTGTGGATGACATATCACAACAGCTGGAACTTAGCACAGCCTTACTGCTCTGCTAGATAGGGGTGGGACATTAATGGCATCGGCCACTCACTCCAAAAGAGAGATTGGAAAGTTTAGGTTTAATCAGGGTAAAATTAATTTTGGTGGTTTTTTTTTTTTTTTGTAAGTTTTGACAGTTTAATTAAAATCTTTGTTCACAAAAAAATTCATTCAGAGCAGTAATCAAAAGGTAAAACAAATTGTCTCACATCTGCTCTATTTAAATAATAACAGTGCAAATGGATTTGGGAAATAAATGATTTCTTAGTAATAAGGAATAGTAGCTAATATATGCAGATCATTGAACATCCTCAAAGTGTTTTAGAAGTATGAAATATTCTTCAGAGCTCCCTTTTAAGTTAGGTATACATAATATCTCATTTCAAAGATGGAAGAAAACTGAATTAGGGACTTTTGTAATTACTCTTGCTTGTAACAACAACTGCCCCAAGAGCCAGAATGAAGGTATAATTTAGATCATCCAACATGCTAGCCTTCTACTCAAACCTAGAAGTACCAGATATCTGAATTTCCCCTCAGATTTGTCTGTATCTCACACTCAGGCTTCCTACCTTGAAAGAATTTTGGGATTTCCTAGATTTTTGTGCAATACACATCCCATGGACTTACTTCTGAAGGAGCAGATCGATGTGACATCTAGAAATTGTGGGCAAAGCCTTTACTGATGGAGAGACCATCAACGCAACATGTGGATTACCACCTTCAGAGAACATGAAGTCTACTGTGCCCATTACTCTGGTTTCACTGGACTTGGTGTGTTGCCCCAGGACATCACATACAGTCTTCCTGATGCCTCCTGCAGTTGGAGGGCAGATGAGCACCTGCTCTACAAGGTCTCCATGCCCACTCTGTTTGTCTCACAGATTGCACGGAATTGGCAGGTTGCTTTGGTTGGTGCAACACATCCAGGACATGTGAAATACACCATAGATAGCATACAGTGCTCACACATATGGGTTTTATCTAAATTAAAGGTTATATAAGTGACCTATTCATAGAATCAGAATGGTCAGGATTGGAAGGGATCTTAAAGTTCTAACCCCTCTGTTATGGGCTATTCAGACCGCACCTGATTCTTTATTGCAAACTTTTGGGAAAAAAGGTTTATTTCCTGATTAGTTCTACTTGAAACATTGTTACAGGATTGCTCTCTTCCACTGTAATCTCCCAAAAGCCTGAGGATTATGAACTAACATGAGGTAAAGGGTAAACAAAAACCCAATTGCTCCTGACCCACTTGTTTCCTTGTAACCTATAGCGGGCAGCTTCTGATGTTCATCTGTTTCTACATCTATTGTATTTATCTCTGCATTGAAAGCCAAGGGTAATACAGGGGGTATAATCTGCAATTTAACTTCATTAAGAATAGAACCAAGTTTAGACCTAGAGTAAAGTCAGAGCAACCCAGTGAGATACCATCCCCAGTTTTAGTTTGGCCAACAGCTTTCAATACATTGCTCTGCAGATGTAACCTTCTGGTAATGATAAATATAACCAGTAGACTTAAGTTCAAATATCACTATTAACTTGGTTTGTCTGAAAGGGATTTTTTTCTTTGAACTGTTTTTGAATTCTATCACTACAGCAATCAGAACTTGCTGTAATACTTTATATATATATACACACAGATGGATAGATTTATATTTATTTTAAATAGAACAATATTCTTCAGTGATTTAACTTCATAACTGTGGTCTGTATTGCCATTTAGTCACAGGCAGAAAAGACTACTAATGCTCCCTTTTGTCTTGTCAAATTTCAGGCATTTATTCCTTATTTCTCTGCTCTAATCAATGGAGAGAAGGACACTTTTCAGATGGCAAAAACACCATCTGGACCTGCCTGTCCTTTTCCTATGTCTAGCAATCCATTTATGAAGTGTGTTCCTAACAAAGACACTGAAACATTTGGTCCTCCAGAAGTTTAAAATTTTAATTTAAAATTTACTTAATTTCTTAGCCTTCTCTGAAATATACATTCAAAAGAATGAAGTAACTTATAAAAAATAATGCACTGCAAGTCATAAATTGCATGCTGACTCATCAGAGATGGTAGGTTATGTATAACAATTTTGTATGTGTGTTTTGAGATCTGTCAGGAGGGCTTGTTCCTTATTACCCCATTTCTGTACATGGAAGTATGAATACAGGCCAAGGCAACCAAACTCTCCTATTTTTAATTGCTATTAAGAAAGCTCTGGCATTCTACAATCATTGATTCTGAAGGAAAATTTGGAAGCCACATCCTCATAATATTTAAAAGTGTTTCTGTTCTGGTGATTTTTATGCATGAATAACTACATATCTCTTCCTAACAGTGGGTAAAACTACTTTGAAATACTTAATGGTGTACAAGGTTATAAATCAATGTTTCAGTTTATATGGAAACTAGTTTAATATAATTTTTAGCATTGCATAGAACAACAAAGACTGTAGTAAGTACATGATGTTCTGACACTTCATGCCAGATAATATTGCTATTTTAGAAGAAATTTTTTTCATGGGGAAAATCACCAAAGACTTCAAGATATATTAAAAGTATCTTGCAATGTGTGATTCATTGGTCATTAAATTAATAGTAATTTTAGTACTTACACCCAAACAAACAGGAATCAGACTGATTCTCATAACTAAACCAGTTAAGTTCATATTCTAGTAGATTTTTGGGCAAAAAGAAAACAATATTCAGCAACATTAAAGAGATTAAATAATTGAATAAATGCATCATGGTTTAATCATCAGAAAATACATTATGTGCATGTTAAGACTGCTACATATATCATACCTACCTAAATAAAGTGTTCTTTATACCCAGATGGGTTAAATTTATGGATACAAATTTGGCTTTTTTCTCAAGGATCACAACTATCCCCAGCTGCTTCATTTTGTGTACTAAAATATGATTTAGCTGGAAATGTGTAAAAATTAATGCTGTTAGAAAACTCATTTAAGTGTCATTTGTTTCTAAATTGTTTCAAGCAAATAAATTATTCCACCTAACTTAGGCAGTAATTTCTATTGATGAAATCAGCTCAAGTTCCATCTGCATGGAAAAAAAAAGCAAGACAAAAATCAAAGTGGCTTTTGACCACACCATTTCACTTTCTGCATCAGTTCCCTTAAGAGGTGTGATTCTGATGGTGTTATACAAGACCCTCTCATAAAAGCAAAAAAAGGCAACCCTCAAACGTAATTGGTTTCCCTATTTCCAGATGTGAGAGATTTGAGATGAGCTATTAAGAGATTCTTAACAAGTTTTATTGCAATTATGAAGGGTAGTTATATGGGCTATTTTAGACCTCTAATTAAAGTGCATCCAAGAAACATTAAAGATTAGGAATGCAAGATTCCCTCTGCAGTCGAAAGAAAGAAAAGCACTTTCCCCTCCTCCATTTGGTAAATTACTTGAACCAATTAAGGAAAAGAAAAGAGTGTCACATTCACTGTACATTTCAGAGCTTCTTTCATCAGGAAGGTGAATCAAGCAAATCACTCAAAGCCCACTCCCAGATATGTAATTGACACAAAGCCCATCCTGAGTCCTTCTACTCACACTTGTGAGAGAGGCATTGACTGAGAAAATTTTCAACTAAAAGCGAGGAAAGCAGTGCTAACACTCCTGTCTAAAACAGAAGGACAGTTGCATAGATGACTATCTTCTGAGCATTTCAATGGCTGTATTTCCTCCCTCACTGCAATAGATTCAGAATTAATGTATCAAGCATTTATTTTAGGATACTGAGATTGGAAAGCATTTATACAGAGTCAGTTGGGTGTCTATTTCAGAGTGTTGTAAAGGGTGGTACTTAAACTGCTACGGATTGCCCATGCTTGCTGAACCTCTCAAGGAAGTTTTAATGTATTGCTGTTTTTTGTAATAAAGCAAACAGAACTCAAGTGATTGTATTTCCCATACACCTCTGATTCCCATCCCCATCTTCCCCCTTCTCCACACTAAATACGCTGCCTATTTTCAGCAATATTTAAGAGGTCTAGAGGGTTCCAAGACACAATAAGCTTGATAAAGCAACCAGGATAGAAATTACTCATGCCTCGTTTTAACAAAATTTCAGTGTCAACTTGACTGTATTAGATTACAGAAAATTCATATAGCAGCTCCACTGCAAGAGGAAACAAGGGCTCTTTGTGCTATGGAATCACTTGTTCCCCCTTTCACATTTTTGCAAGAGCTGAAGAGATGATTTTTTTTTAATCTGATACTTTATCAAATTTTGAACATTAGAATTTCAGCACTTTGTGAAATTAGGAAACAAAAATTATTAAAATCAAAGAGAAAAGGACTATTCAAAGGAACTTTCTAGATGCCCCTTTGATATAGTACCATGATCACTGCTTATTAAAGGTGACCAGTTCAGGGCTAGGGTCTAGAGTTTTCTGTTTTTCATCACAGAGTTTCTATTCCAGTTATGGAGAAGAACTTCGACTAGTGTTGTAGTTCTCATGAGACACTATGGAACCTATGTATTATTTATCGAAACAAAAACTCCCAGTGCTTTTACAGTTAGTCTGGTGAACAAATAAGCAACTGAATGTCCCCACACTTCAGGGACAGTTCTCTCATACTTTGCAAAAGGAATTTTCCAACTTATCTGAGCTGGATCAAGAACTGTCTTGGGAGAAAGTCAAGTTGGGTCACTGATGGCCAATCTGAACAGAAGGAACCACAAAAGGTACTACACTGAAGAAACAAATAAGTGCATTTGGTTAAAGTGGTAGGAGGTTCTGGTCTTGATGATTTAGAAAGCAGGAAAACACAACATGACACCTTAGAGTATTCACAGTAGTTCTATTTCTGTTTTTAGTACATTGAAAACAAATTCAGCTGTGCCCCAGAAAATGCAGTTTATACCAGTAAAAGCCACTGTGCTCCTGATGCTCCCCAAAGAGTGCCAGAGCCCAATATTGCAATCCTGAAGTTATGAAATAAAAATATGTCAATGTGATAAAATACATAAATTTATTATTGCCACATTTTTACTGACATTAAGCTTGTTTGGGTTCTTTTTTAGTTTTAGGCTTTCTTTTCTATTTAAACATTCATGCAATTTCCTTTCTACTTTTTGTCTGAAAGCTGTGGTATTAGAAGAACTTTTTGGAAAGCAGAAAGTACATTTCTATAGCAACATTTTTTCCACCTGGACATTTAAAACCACATTTATATGAAAAGTTTTTGTCTTGCTGACTGAGCATTAAGGTTCTGAAAGATATGCATTGCAAGTAAAGATAGAATTCCTCTTTATAGACATGCTGTTTCATCATAGTGTAGGTTGCTACAAATCCCCGGTCAGGAAAAATCCTCTTCATTTCTTTAAAGTCTGTGATTGAGAACATTTCAAGACTAGAAAAAGAGAGAGATTTTCTGTTTTTAATGCAAGAGGAGTTTCTGTGACCTAGACCATGTAGTTCAATGTTTTGTTACTTCATGTTTATCATCAGTATTGTTAAAGGCAAGTTTAACATTTTCAGCTAGTCTGGTCTTGTCAGGATATGATTTTAGGAGAGCAATTTCAGAAACACAGAGTGAGGGTGGAAACACACTTCTCATGTAAAATAATCCATTCGTATAAAGTATCTATACTATCAGGATTAAGGCTGTGAAACATCCCTGTCATGGTAAGAATGGGATAGATATGGTGCAAGAGTGGCTTTTAGTTGAGATTCTCATAACTGTGACTCTCATAGTAATTTGCACTTGTGACAATTAGATACATCCCTCATTTTTGTAGCTTCTCTATTTCTCTTCTGCTATAACTATCAAGTTCTCTAGCCCTGTATTTTAGCAACAGAACAACATAACTACATAGACACTACTAGAGATCCTGAAATTATGTTCATCATCATGATGATTCTTGAGTAACAAAATGTAAAAGGTTTCTGAAAATTACTTTTGAAAGTTAACAGTTGATAAAATTGCAGAATTGATCCAAAAGTTTCAGATAATTAAAAGCTGAAGATGAATGTTTTGGTTCAGAAATGTCTTCTGTTTTCTGTAATCAAGCCATGTGCTTGATTTTAAGTGCAAGTATAAATTCATTTGGGAAACACTGAGGATTTAACAACAGTAACAAACTCCCTCAGTGTGGAGCAGTAAGGGAAGGAAACAATTTCTATAGGTAATTTGATTTATTTATGGGGACTTTTTTACCTTCTTGATAATACAGGCAACAGCTCTTGACTCTTGCCTCAATCCCACCACACAGGCCTGTGACTGTCACACGGGCTATACTTCAGACCCTTTCCTGTCAGGTACCCGCATTGTTTATGTAGATGCCAGCTTTGATTCTTGATTTGTTATTCAAGGACTAATCTGGAAAATAGGTTCATAGAACAGGAAAGATATTGGTGGTTCCCTTCAGCAGAACCGCAAGTCATACAGTTGGACTGAGCCTGGCTGGAGAACATTTCTAATTTTGCATTCCTAGTCCCAGAGATTCCATGTCATGTGGCCCAAGATGGCACTGTCTTATGTACCAAAGAAAATATTGGCCTGTCAAAAAGCAAAGATTCCATTTTTTTTCACAGGCAAGCTATCAGGACACTCACTGCGATATTTTACTGCCACAAACTTTAGTTGCCAAGCCTGAAAACCTATCGGGAAGCACCTGCTTTCAAGAGCAAACTATTCTGTTATTATATTTAGTTCATCGTGCCATTCACAAACCCTCCCTGGAAGCCATAAATTAGCCATGACAAATGAACAATAAAATATTCAAATGCTGTGCAAACTGCTACAATACTCTAAGCATTAAAACAGATGAAATAAAAATCACTGCTCTGCACAGCAATATGTCAAAATTTAATAGCTAGAAAATCAGCAACTATCAAACTAAGAAACACCATTACAAATATTTTCTCATTAACTTCACTTTAGAAAAATATTTAATTAGAACAAATACTATGTACATTTTAATTAAACCTGAACAACCAATTTTATATACTTCTAAGCTCCACAAAGTTAGAAGACAATACCTTCATGCTATAAATGTAAAAAAACCCCTTTCTCTTCATTCTTGCTTGTCTTAGAAAGACATCTCAGCACAAAACAGAATGTGTAAAGGTGGCAGAAAATGTCTCATAACCTTTAATTGAACACCTGAAAGCATTATTTTCAATGACAGTTCATATAAACTGACATATCAACCACATCAGGCCGGGGAAAAAAACTATTGTAATTCCCCAATTAATTCTAACCTCTTAGCTTTACTTGTAATTATTTCACTCAACTCCCAAAACTCGGCTTATTAAGATCTATCCATCATGGTGTAGGTCACACAGTATTTCTATTGTTGGGCTTTTTGGCCTTTTTCTTTCTTCCTTTCTGTGAGAGGACCTTGCCTACAATGAATTCATAAAAGGGAAACGTTTTAAAAAGCGGAATAAAGGTAAAATGTAAACTAATTACTGTAGTTCCAGATTATTTATTTATTTGTTTATGGGACTTATATTTGCCTGAACTTAGTTTCCTGCTTCCCTAAAAGAGGTTCTCCTTGTGCTAGTCATTTGCAAGACTGCCAATTGAACTATTTACCTGTACTTTGCACCTTACTTATTGATTCACAGAGTGGCTGTTTTTCTTTCCACCTTTTTTATCATCTGAGTGATCATACGTATTTATTTGAAGTTCCTGCCTCAGGAATTTGATGTATTTAAGGTGAGATTGATACAACATCAGGTTATGATTATTTATGTTTTAAAAGCATATCTGCAAGAAAAACAGCAGAAATTAGCAATGTTACAGTTATTCACCACAAAAGACACACACAGAAGGCTTGCAGCTCTTCTGACAGTTCAAGCGATCATTCCCAGGAGACTCACATCAACATAAAAATTAACACATGAACTGTTCATCCTAAATGAAGCATGATTTCTTCTGTAATTATATCACCTGTATGCTTCTGTATTTATAAACATACCTGAAATAAAAAGTGTTGTAATATCCAGAGAGATAATTCCTTTCTGAAGATACTATTGGTGTTTAAAGTAAACACATTTCTAATATAGAATTATTTTGTATAGTTAGGACAAAAGTGGGGGGGAAAACTGCAATTCAGGTAGCTCCAAATGGATGCAGGCTGCAAAGTCTTTGTGCATTTCTCCAAGAGTTACTGCTTCCACAATCGGATAAGATGATTAGCTCTGAGTTGCAATTGGAACCAAAACCCTGGGACCCCATCTGGATCCTGCTCACAGCAGTATGAAAACAGCTCAACACCTGCCTGTTTTATTTGTACAAGAATTATGACTGATGAGTTTAAATGTCTCCAGTAATTTCCACCTGTCCATCCTGACTCTTGCTGATCACTGCCTCTGCCGCAGGAATCGATCAGCAGCTTGGGGAAGCAGTAATTTGTTGCTGTAATTCACAAAAGCTGTTTGGTCTGATTCGATCCACACTGCCAGCAGGAGTGGAAAGTTCTGGGAGAGGGGTAGGACAGATGACAAACATTAGAACCACAACCGACTTTCAGACATACTATAAGCAAGTTTATGAAAAATAAGATCATGTGCTATCCAGTCATCCACACATAAAAAACCTAATATCAGTTAAAATAAAACAATCAAAAAACCCCACCTTGATTCCTCATTCCCTTTATAAAAGTAGTAATTCTTAAGTGTAGTCCTTTATAAAAACTCATATTAAAAAAAAAAAAAAAAACAACCACAAAACACCAACTTGCCATAGTCAATTTTCACTGTGCTTTTTCATGATGTCAGCTACCTGACTTACTTTTACTTGCTTCGTTAGCCATATCAGCCAGCTAGAAGTTACAATATGACAAAATCAGGCTTTAATTTGTCGGGTTTAGTGGTTAAACACTCATCAAGAAGATAACAGATATGTTCACCTATGAAACCCAAGACCGCCTGATGCCATTCCACCAAGTGCTACGTAGGACCACAGCCAATTTGCTCTCTGAGAAGACAGGGCTTTTAATCCTCTCACAACTATACCCATTCAGGGCAACATTTTCCTGGTCATATTCTGCACCAAAGTGAAGCTTCCCACAGGGATACTGCACTCAGTTCATTCCAAAACACTGCCTTCTGCTCACTCAGCAATCCCATCAGTCAATCCATCACTTCTTCTTCACAGCTGCTCCCTCCTTTTCTCTTTCTTGGCCAAAGATCACTTGTACGATTTTCAAACTTAAGACTATCCCTTACCTCTGAAAATCAATCAGCACTCCAGTTCATGCTGTAAATAAACTTAAAAGAAAAGAAAAAAAATCAATTTTGTGTTTAAGGTCACTTATAATCTATTTTTTTAGGTTTTTTAATACATCTTAAAGGAGAACAGACTGCTTTTTCAAAATTCACACATTGGTTATGGTTACTGTCTTCAGGCACAAAAATAAGTTAACAAATAATTATTTGTAATTGTTAATGAATTTGAAGGAAAAAAAATCACTGGTATAGAGTGAAAAATGGCAAGCTCTTACTTCACTTCAGGGAACTGAAAATAACTGGGTGCAAGCCTGCACCCTACCAGAGGAAAATCTGGAAGTATGCTTTAACCCTCACAGCCTTTAGCATACCTGTGTGTAAAGGATGAATCCTCCATCTGTGGTCTCATACTGCAGTGCAGTGAGTTCACATAACTGATATGGGGTAGCCAAGCCTACCACCTCTTTCCTTAAGAAACAACTCAATGTACTACAATGGAAGAGCCATAGCCTGCCTAATTCCAGGCAAGAATTTGTTGGCAATAGATCCATGGAGCACACCTTGCTCTAACCACTCTCAGATACAGATTCTGCAAGGCAGTATTAATAGAGTCACTCTCCTGATGAATTCTAAACATCTTACATAAGTCTAATTAAAAAAAAGAAAACCAAAACCAACCAAACAAAAACCCCCAAACAAACAGTTTAGGTAAATATTCCTGTAAAAATACACAAAGGTAAAAAAGGCACTCAGGATGTCTAACGCATCCTGTTTTTTGTTCCCAATGTAGAAACAGCTCTTCAGCATGACTAAGATAACTTAGTCATACTGTATTGTAGCATAGATCTGTTTGAAACAGGGCCATTAAAGCCATAATATGTTTTAAAAATCCAAATACTAAGTTACTGTAAGACTTTGAACAGCCCCCAAACTATGTGTGTCAAACCATGCTGTTCTCTCACCTTTTTCCTCGCATGCTGTCACCCCGTTACTACACCACTGAAGCAGATACAACTTGTAACCATATATTTTCCTCTGAAAATCAGTGATCCTGCTAACTTTCCTTAACCTTGGCAAATGCGTAGCTCGATATCTTTCATTCATATTTATTAACTATTCTCTTCCACGCTGAACTTTTAGGTATTTAAATGCCTAACGTGATTCTATAACTACAGGGTTTGTGAGGTGCATACTTATTTCCACTGTTATGGAAGTGGAAAAGAAAAAGTGTTAAGTACAATCCTGGCCTCCAGATCTTTCAACTCAATAAAGAAACAATCCAGTTTAATAAATACAATTAATATATTATCTCACAAATGTAATTCATATATTCAAAAGAAATACATAGATTAAAATATTGCATATTTTCATTTAGATCATTAAAAAAACACACCAACTTGTCACTGATATAATTCTTGATTATTCTTGATTTTTAAAGGTTTTTTTACCTCCCAAAGAAGTTTTTTTACCTGCCATAAAGAAGGTTGTTATTTCTGCAAAAGTATTTTCCTCTAAAACAACATAGTTGCCCTGTTATTTTTCATATCATTGTAAATTCCAAAATGTGGGAAAATGCAGTATTTATACAAAACCACACTCATCACAGGAGTTATCTGACATTTAGGGGGGGGGAAAAAAAAAAATCAAGCTATTTGTCTTAGGAAATTTTTCTCATTCTAAAACTCAAATAAATGACACAATGACCAGCTCAGAGTTCTCTTTTATACATTTGGAATAAGATGTCTAGTCACGTATCAAAACAAGCTGTTGAGGAGGATGGAAGGCAAAAAGAAAAGGGCACCAAAAAAAGCTGTAACAATGAACTTCAGGTCCATGCTATCCAAACGAATCCTTCTGTATTTCTATAGGTTTAAAATAGAAGCAAAATAATCCTGGCAGCTTTCAACCCTCAAAAGTCCTAAGAGCTGGTACCTGGACTCCTAGTTGTTGTAAGTAATGCCTGCAGAAAAAGTGAATTGAGTGCTGGCACACTGGAGGCTGTTTTCTCTTCAAAATATCAATAGGGAAGACAACATATTTCTCCATAACGCAATTGTCTTCGGCTGTCCTTGGAATGATTGACAGCCAGCATTAAGCTTTAGGGATGCTCAGAAGATATTTAATGTCAAGTTCAACGTAAAATGTGCTAGTATTTTAAGAACAACACCTGTTCCAAAGCCTTTGAATACTATTATCAGTCCCAGAAAACAGAAGGAGCCAGAAGCACTTGGCAAAATAAACTCTAAAAGAAGACTTTTCTTACTGTTAAAGAAGTCTCTCTCCTGTCTGTAATTTGAGAATGGCTTGTTTGTTTCTCTACCCCCCCCCCCCTTTTTTTCCTTCTTTCTAATTGATTTATTTTTAGATTGAGTGGGCATGAAACAACATTACTTCAGGAACAGGTTGTTGCTTGCACACTTTTTTCTTCTAGTCACTTTAACACAAGGTAAGGTAAGCTTTCCTGTGATAATGCAAAACTGCTGTAAGCGACTGCCTTTGTTCACCTTTTTCAGGCAACAGCTGATGTAATACAGGCAACTTGCTTTTCTTTCAAAAATATATTTCCTTGGAATAGTACTAACAGCACTTAATGCTCTGTAAACCCATACCTTTCCTGATTTACTGTAATATATTCATGCATATCTATTTGCTTACATTCTACATGTGCTTGAGGCAGTGGGTTTTTTTCTATTTCTATTGTTCTGTTGCCCTGAACAATACTCTGAGCACCTTTTCTATGTATCCAGAAAAACCAGGAATATGTATAAAATTGCTACCTGCATAAACAAAATAAAAAAAAAAACACACAACAATAAAATAAAAGTTGAATACATAAATGCAATGATCACAATAAGAGAAATCTATTTTCAAGGTAAACCTATTTACTCATTGAAATGTTATCAGAGAAGAAAGCAGGATATGTTTGGAAGAAGAAAAAAGGGTAAGCTTACAGAACCTCTCTAGTGTGAATCCTGATAATCATCTAAGATTTAGAATGCCTCTAAAGAGTTTCTTCCATTCACACAGAGTACACGTTCATTCAAACATATGTCGCTTCAAATATACAGATTTGCTTTGATCACTGCACTGTGTATCAGGTTTCTACCCCGAAGCAATGCAAAGCATAATATTCTTTTATTTTTCAGAAAAAAAAAAACCCTTATATACTTACTCTTTTCACTCTTAAGTTTCGAACACTTGCCTTGAATTCAAATAGAGTTTATTTCTGTAGTAATGATGTGTCTTACTAGTCTAACTTAACATTTATAACATTAACCTAAGACTTAAAAGTGGTGTGATTAATTAATTATATATATCCTATGAATGGAAGAACTGCATAATTATCATTCTATCTTCTTTCTGTTTAGCAAAATAGAACACCACCTGACAACTTGAATACATCAGCGTTTTCTATCACAATAAGGTGTTCTCTGAATAAAACATACCATAATGACCATTTTTCATGATTTTAAGGAATAACCCAGTGATTGCATATTAAAAATGGTGCCTGCACACATTTTTTTCCCTTGAATTAGATCCTTAGGACCAGAACTCAAGAATTAAGAAACATGGTCTTAAGATGCCTCCAAAACTTTCAGGTCTAACTTCAGCTCAGGTTAGAATCAGAAGTTACCAAAGCTGCTGAAAGCAAATATCACCAAATAAACCAACCCTAAATTATGAGGTTCTACACCCCCAACATTTGTACCAAAATAAGAGGAAAAGATTTTCCAATTAGCTGCTCAATCTAACCTCTTGGTTACTTCCAGCAAAGAGCAACGACACAACACAGATTCCAAACATCCAACCCCTGGTTTATATTCAAAATCACATTTGTCTTTTTTTAGTAACAGAGCTACAGCAAGCTGCAACAGAGGCCACATCTTACAGAGACAAGTACAGAGAGGCAAGGTCTGCTCTTTTGGGCTCTGAGCTGAGAACAGGTCATATTTTTTCCAGTGTTGACTGCATACTTTTGCAGTGAAAAATACATTATTAATTCAGGAAACCCCATTATTTACTTATCCAAGTAAAAAGCACAAAACAGTTCTGCATTAACATAAGACCAACAATATATGCATCTTTGGAAATTTTCCTCTGTCTGACTCACTTCATTTCTATAACAAGAACTAGACTGTCTTCACTGCATCTGCACTCCCTCAGAGGGAGAGTTTGACAGACCACCAGCTTTTCCACTGGTCACTGCTTGGAAGCCTTGTTGGCACTGATCAGTGCATATCATAGTTTGAGTCATCCTTCTTTGGACATAGGATTTTACAGAAGCACAGAATCGATTAGGTTGGAAAAGACCTCTGAGATCATCAAGTCCAACCTTTGACTGAACACCACCATGTCAACGAGACCATGGCACTAAGTGCCATGTCTAGTCTTTCCTTAAACACCTCCAGGGTCAGTGACTCCATCACCTCCCTGGGGAGCCCATTTCAATACCTAATCACCCTTCTCTGAAGAATTTCTTCCTAATATACAACCTAAACCTCCCCTGGCACAGCTTGAGACTGTGTCCTCTTGTCCTGTCACTTGTTGCCTGGGAGAAGAGACCAACTTCCCCTGGCTACACCCTCCTTCCAGGCAGTTTAAAGAGTGATAAGGTCACTCCTGAGCCTGCTCTTCCCCAGGCTAAACAACTCCAGCTCGCTTAGCTGCTCCCCGTAGGACATGCACTCCAGACCCTTTGCCAGGTTTGCTGCCGTTGTCTGGACCCACTCCAGCACTTCACTGTCCTTCCTGAATTGAGGGGCCCAGAACTGGACATAAGACTTGAGGTGCAGCGTCACCAGTGCCAAATTCAGGGGGAGAATCATTTCCCTAATTCTGCTGGCCACGCTATTCCAGATACAGCCCAGGATGCCACTGGCCTTCTTGGACACCTTGGCACACTGCTGCCTCATGTTCAGTGGGCTATCAATCAACAGGTCTTTTTCTGCTGTGCCACTTTCCAGCCACTCTGCCTCCAGCATGTAACTGGAGCACATTTTGTCTTTGTGAGGTGGACCATTCTGATTCTGAAGTCTGATCAACAACCTTCTTACCCCAGAAGTTCAGTTGTTTCCCTACATCTGACACTGCTGCAATTCCTTGGGTCCATTTGGGGGAGAACCCCCAAGCAGCCAAGAAGCACTTTTCTGCTTTTGAAGTTTCTGTGATATGACTAAGCAGCACATAGAATCATAGAATCATAGAATCATAGAATCAGACGGGTTGGAAAGGACCTCGGAGATCATCAAGTCCAACCCTTGATCCAACCCCACTGTGGTTACTAGACTATGGCATTAAGTGCCACGTCCAGCCTCGTCTTGAAAACCTCCAGGGATGGAGAATCCACCACTTCCCTGGGCAGCCCATTCCAATGGCTGATTACTCTCTCTGTAAAGAATTTCTTTCTGATATCTAACCTAAACCTCCCCTGGCACAGCTTAAGGCCATGCCCTCTTGTCCTACTGCTGGTTGCCTGGGAGAAGAGACCAACCCCCACCTGGCTACAACCTCCTTTCAGATAGTTGTAGAGAGCGATGAGGTCTCCCCTGAGCCTTCTCTTCTCCAGGCTAAACAACCCCAGCTCCTTCAGCCTCTCCTCATAGGACCAGAGTAGGGAGGCTTGGATTCACCCTGAATGAGACACAGAATCAGACAACAAAGTTGCAGAGAGTGTGAGTGCATTGGCTCAACCTAGCAGACATCACCAGTTTGTTTACGAGACAGAAAAGCAAGTGATGGGGGTAGCTGGTGAAGAGTGGGGGAGGAATCTGACCCTGCAATCTGGAAAGATCACTGCATACAAAGGCTTTCAGCTCTGTACCAACCGATGATGATGCAAAAGAAACAACCTGGTTCTACCCACAGCACCAGCAGAAGTATGCTGGCATCACATTTGATATGCTTAAATCTGTATGTTCTCATCAGGTGTCTTTCAATTGCACCTGAGGGTAACCAAAACAATCAGAAAACTGATTCCATCTGATCAATAAGGGAAAAAAAGTTATGAAAAATTGCTGCTTAGGTGCAAAGCTCTTTTGTTAGTACTTGAGCAAGGTTTTAATTGGAAAACATCTGAATGTAGAAGTTGTTCAGCAAATACAGAATTATCAAATTATTACCACTGACAGTGAGCAAGAAGGAATTAACTCAGCTTGATCTTCAGATTAGACTGATCACGCAAGATTGATAATAAGAATGTGAAGTACACACTTAATTTGGAAACTGATCAGATTTGACAGACAAGAGACAATTTTAGAATGTCAGCTGTCATTTTATAGTATAACTAGAGACAAAATTGTTGTCCTTTTTTTTGATTACAAATTAATGAGGCTATTTGCTAAATCTTTCTTAGCTTTTCTCCATAAGAAAGTCACACAGATTTTCAGCAATGACCACCCCGGTGTGTATTTAATGTATTTAAATAAATAAATAGTGCAGACAGAATATTTATTTGTTTACATATATATATGGAAACAATATAACAATTTCCTATCATGCAACTGCTTTTAATACTTTGCCTAATCTAAATAGGGTTAAGAAGCAAAAATATGTAAATTTCCCCACTCAAAAGCTTGAAGTGAAATAACTCACTTCAGACATTCAGTTTCTTAATATTTGGTGGTGGGGTTAATTACAGGCTTATATTTGAAATATTTTCACACTTGAAAATGATATTTTATCTTGAAAATCTAAAAAGAAAAACAAAACGTCAAATCAGCCAAAAAAACCTTAAGCCACAACCTACTCATTTGAAAATGCCTTTTTTGTTTTTCTTTTTCCAAATGGGCAATAAACTCATTGCTAACAGAGGGGGCAACAAGTCTTTGGATGACCTAGTTCTTAGTTATGGGTGGGGGGAGGGGGGTAAAAGGGGGAAAGAGCCTTTGAGAAAGCATTGACTTAAATTATAGTGTCAGGAACACAAAATCTATTTTTGAGTTGTGAGAAGGTGGAGGTATAATAGCACATAGGCAGGTCCAAGAGCTCTGCCATGGAAATCCAGACAGATAAGCCTTTAATGCTGCTCTTCCACATGTGCAACACAGGTAATAGGAAGTTTGCAGGAAATCTCTGCAGTCTCCTATACAGCTAAGAGCCACCCCAAAATTAATCTAATTCTTTTGCTTAGCACATATAGCCTGGTTTCATATGTAAAGAATATTTAAAACATACATACAACAAAACACCTACTGGGAGAATTCTGAGCACCTGAAGAACCTGCCAAGCAATTTTTGAGATATTCAATTTTTCATAACTGCTAAGTAGACATAAATCATTGCAATGGTAAAATTTAAAAAATTATTTGAACGAATTGTTGAAAATTCCGTGCAAAGCAAAGCATATTTTCTAATATTATCTGGAATCCCTTCTTGCACTCTTGCCCAGAATTAGAATTATCCCTCTTCTGGATTAAAGATGCATTGGTGGATTAGTCTATCACTGATGACAACATAATATATCCTTCCCACAGGCTTAAACTCGAAAGAGGTCTGTTAACTACAGAGTATATTAAAACAACTGCAAAAAAAAAAAAAAACCAAAAAAAAAACCCACCACCCCAAAACCAAAAAACCTTTGGCAGTATTTTAACATTTAAATATCATCATGTGTGAGGTCAAAGTAGTTTGTGAAACATAACCTCAGATTCAATTCCATGTATCAGTCCTATTCCTTTCATAGACTGTATCACCTGTAAAACTAGTGAGACATGGGACTGATTCCTGCAAGGATTAGCCATCGATATTACTTTTAGCTTGAGCCACCTGAACAACCTCTGGAATACCAACCGCACAGGCAATTGAAATGAAAAAGAAACTGGGTTTAATTTTTCTACCTGATGCTTGGATATGTATACACATTTTGCAAAATTTTGCTTCTTTATTTTATTTCTTTTTGTCAGTTAAAGAAGTATTCATTTTTATATTTAAATTTAGCATTTTCAAAGCAACAAAGGAGATGAGCTATTTCTGGAGATTTTAAATTTAATTATGATGTGGAGTGATACACAGAACTTTGTTTCAGATAGCATTAAGTTGATTCATCACTTTACCCTAACACTCTAAAAAGAGACATTATGATATTCTGTAAATTAAGAGACATGTTACCAGATTTCCACAGAATTGCACCATCCTCCAAAGTTTGACTAGATGTAAGACTACATAGCTCATAAAACCTCTTCCCTTGTGAACTTCTGGGAATATTTCACATGACAATAATCATAACATGACAGCTTCTAGAATACAAATATTGCTTAATATTTGACCCAAATTCTGGAACACTAACAAAACCCAAAAATCTTACTGCCTGCAATAAAAAAGTAATGTGCTGTATTTTCTGGGGAAATTAAATATCTAATTACATTATTTTCCAATTACATTCGAGGAAAAAGTAGATGAGCTGTTAGCATTGAATTTCAATGTAAGACACTGAGGTCTGTTTCTTGTTTAAGAAAAGACCAGTCCATTTGACTTCATGAAGCGCAGTAGAATCATTGCCTTAAAAAAATGTAGCTCCATTTGGGTATAGAATTCAGCTAAGTAATAAACTTTCTACCACACTTGTCTGTTGGTGTCACTGAGAAGATGGGGATTAAACATTTTTCTAGTGTTTTATTTAATAAAAGAGACCTATATGTCACCATTAATGTTGCTTGCTAAATTGGATCTTTGAAGAACAGTATGGAATTCATGAAGCATTTGTGTGCACAGCTCGCAGGCTGTGTGCTCCATCCTTTGAAAGGAAGCCATTGTAAAGGGGGAGGGTCCTGACACAAAGAAGGGTAGAACTGCTTTTCTGGTAAATAACAGTATCAGCAACAAAACTCTTATTAGAACTGCTTCAATATGCAGTAAATAATACTCATACACTTCATAGAAATAAAAGGGTGGAGGATGGGGGAAAAGGACTTTGAGTTCCAGAGTTGAAGGAATTTAAAGGTACATCTAAGTAGTCTTGAGAGATATTGCTTTATAGAGAAGTATCAGTTACATACAGCCCTGGATCATAATTATTTGTGCATCCTCAGACTAGCAGAACAGTTACAATAAAGCTCTTCTCTGCAATTGATCTCAGTGACTGTATTATTTTCTTGACATTTTACAACTTACTGATTCAATAATCACAGTTCAGTTGTCTTAATCACACAGTAATCAAACCATCGAGGAAATGCCAATAGATAATAATCAAGAAGATTTCAAACCAATTAGATG
This sequence comes from Oxyruncus cristatus, assembly GCA_013399855.1. Taxonomy (NCBI): domain Eukaryota; kingdom Metazoa; phylum Chordata; class Aves; order Passeriformes; family Cotingidae; genus Oxyruncus; species Oxyruncus cristatus. The sequence continues at coordinate 275,017 of VXAY01005269.1, read as the reverse complement.
GCAATGTTTTCATTCAAGAAACAGCCAATAGCAACTCAAATCTGAGTTGTTTTCCTCCACTATGTATGCCTGGGGTTTTTAAACGGGAATTAAAGGGAAGGGAGTTCATTTTGATCCAAATCCACTATCCCCGCTCCTTTTTAGTTGCTTTAATATGAGTGAGCCCCACCAAAGAAGAAACAAAACTCAGGACTCCTACAGGCGACTCCTAACCTACGGCCGGAGGGGGAGCACGCCAGCCCCGCACGGGAAGGCAGCGCCTTGTCGGGAGAGCTCCCAGTGGAGCCGGGGCGCCGCGGCAGGAGCTGTGTGCGGGAGCTGGGAGGGGAGCCCAGCACCAGGACCCGCCCGGGACCGGGACCTGTCCATGGTTCTGCAGCCGGGCGGCCGCCGCTGCCGGAGGCACCGCCGAATTGCCCTTCCCCTGCTCCGGGTTGCCTCCCTCTAGTAACGCCCTGCAACAGCTGCTGCCACGGATGAGCCCGATTTATGGGAATTCAGCTTTTAGGGAGGAGATTTAATATGGGGGCTGGGGGTAATAAAGCCAAAAAAGAAAATCGCAAAACCTCCCTTCAAAGCCCTGCCCAGGCTCTGAGCAAACCTTTCCCTTGCGGTGTCTCGGCTGCTCGGGGCGCTGGGGAAGCCCCAGCCCAGTGCACAACTTTCCTGCAGGGATTCTGGCTCCGGCCCCCTTGAAGCCTCCGCACAGGGGGTTGGGGGCACAGGGTACCCCGCACCCTCCTCACCTGCAAAGCTGTGGAGAAACCGGGCAGGAAAGCGGGAGAGGCTGGGAGCTCCCTCGCCTCCCCCTCCTCATTGCTGGCTTCTGGTACCAAGGAAACCCCAGGGCGGCGGAGGGGAGGGAAGAGGAGCCTCCCACCACACGCGCAGTGCCCCCCGTGTATCCCCTTCTCCGGGCGTCCGGAGCCCCAGCCCGGACTCACGTGTGCCGTCAAACCGGGTGGCGATGGTGTCGAGGAAGGTGTTCTGGGGTGCCAGTAATCCCTTCATAACCGGCATTTTTCCAGCGCTGTGCGAGGTTCCCCATCAAAGTTTGTCTACGAGGGTGGTTCGAGAAGAAAGTGCATAGGGCGCCCAGGGGAAGGGAGGGAGGGAGGAGGCGGAGGGATAGAGGGGAGGAGGATGGGGATGCCGCCGCGCCGCCTCCGGCGCCGGGAGCCCCCCTCTCGTCAGCCCTGGCACCGCACAACGCTCCCGCCCCCGCCGCGGGTGCCGGGCGGGGCGCGCACAAGAGCGGGACCGAGCACAGGTGAGGGGCCGCGACCCCTCCCGCACCCCTCCAAAGGCGAGGGGGACACGGGCGCTGCTGGAAAGCGGCCGCGAGGGAGGACGGGCTGGAGGAGAGCAGGGAGCTGGGGAAGAGGCACCTTTATCCACCTGTGGCCGGAGGCGGGTGGGGCGGGGCAGCACAGCACAGCACAGCACAGCACAGCGCAGCACGGGGACCGGCGGCCACCCGGCTGCTGCGGCTTTTCCTCTGCCTCCGCCATCCGCCCCGGACGGGTTTGGGCTCTAGCACATGAGAAGTTTCCTAGGCCTCTTAGCTCACATGAACCCTGTTCTGTGAGTAACAATATCGCATCGTAAAGCACGGGCTCTTACGCTGCTGAAAAGAGAAACGCCCCTGAAGGATAGTAAATGCCTCTGTAGGTGCTCAGTGGACAGCAAGACTAGAACACGGATAATGCTCCATCAGGTGTGTGGTCTCAGGCGTCATTCGCATTTATTTATTTATTTATTTAAGGGATAGGTACTTGCCATCACTGTGAATATCTCCTAGAATATTCTTTCAAAATTCTTCCCTGAAAAATTCCTGGAATAAATATTTTTTTTTTTCTGCCAGCCAGAAAGAAAATTGAGATTTATATCCTAGATCAGGAAGTGTAATGTGTAAATTAAAATAAATATTTTACATGACAACAGTAATGAAGAAGCAGGCACTCCCCACTGGGATGAGTAACCTGCTCGGACTGGTAGCATGGCTCTTTAAATGCTGCCAGATAACTCTCCATAGTACAGTCATTTCACCTACTGTAGCAGCAATGGCAAAACTTCTCCATGTTCTTTCAGGACTAAAATACACTAGAAAAAAGAAGTGGGTGTACACTCCCTAATCTACAAAATCACTGTGCAGAGGAAGCCTGTTGAGCTCTTGCTATTTCACAGTATTGCTTTTTGTATTTTTTGATATTCCCATTTATTTAGGGTTCTCTATTTCTCCAGACAGTTAGAGGACTTTGATTCCCACTTTTTAGCCTGAGCAGCCAGAGAGAGCATCCAGAAGAAACAAAAAGGGTCTTTCTTTACAACCCATAATGAAAAGTAAAAAACACCGAGAACCTTAGAAAATGCTGATACATAGAGTTTATCTCATAATATAAAGTCTACCCATAGTAACCCCACCTTGGCTCTGAAGAACACAGCAATATTTTGCTGAGATCATGAATCTGTCCAGTTGTCCTTGTACTAGAAGCCTGCACAAATTAGTTGACATAATGCTGCCAGCTCAGTTTTCAGAAGCAACATGTGAAAAGAGAGAATGCCTCACAGTACTTTGGAACTCTCCAAGACCTCACAGTACTATCAGTTTCTTAGCTAGCTCATAAACTTCAAATTCCTGTCAGCCTCGTCCTTAAACTGTACAACCAGTCTTGCCCTTAAAATGTACAATTTTTGATACTGAATGCCAGCAATTTTTAATTTTCTTTACTTATTATTCTCACATCTTCCAGTTCAATATAAGCAGAGTCACAAAATTAATTTCTCTTGATAGGTTTCCATTTAGTTTCACTAGTTATTTGGGTTTGATGGTACAGCATGTACCTACCCGTGAAATAAAGAAAACCCTGTTCCATTGAAGCATGATCAGATTTTCAATTCTGACAAAGTGTTCAGCAACAGAGGTTGTTGAGGTAAATCTGAATCACTGAAGTCCGACAAGGACCTTATCTAGGTTGTAACTGTGTGCTCTAGTTGTGTTTCAGTTTGTATTCTTTTCCATGGCCTGTCTAAACACCATTTAAGTAGGCATATGGTGAAGGATAAAGGAATATATTCTTAATTCTACCACAGGCAGTCAGGAGACAGTAACCTATGCGTACAATTAAAGATATAAACGTATTTCTTAATTTTGATCATCACAAAAGGGGAAAAAGAGGCTATTTTCCAGAGGAGTCAAATTGTTATCTGATAAGCCTGCAAGCCCATAAGTGACTAAGACTGAACTTCCTCACACACAGAGACCACCAAGTCTGAGCTGTAATCATACAGTTTTGAGGGTTCTATTATATAACAGCTTCAGTAAGTTTAGAGATTTATTAAGAGCTCATGGAAATTTCTTAATCATGAGAGAGAAAATCCTTGAATAAAGCCTTAGGATTTAGATTGGGCAAAACAATGCCAAAAATTTATACAAACACACACCTCAGAAAGGATGAATATGTGCCAGGGAAGTTGCATGGCATATTTCATGATAATGGCGAACACAATTTACAATTATTGAAATGTATTCACCAGTAGCCAGGACAATGTGATAGCAATGGCAGTGAAAACTCTACCAACAATGAAATTCTGCTGATGACAAGAGGGAGGGACAATTCCAAATTCTTTACAAGGAGAACATGCTGAAGGCCCCTTCATCTGTGAGAACTTCAGGAAAGAGGAGTTTTGCTGTGCTTTATGAATACTCACAATTTTGACATACTCTTCTAAATTGGTTCTGGAAATAGCTATGTACTATGAACAATCGGTAACAATTAGGCTTCTAAAAATTATGTTTGTGTTCTACATATCTCAAAACAACCATCCAAACTTCTCTGAAGTAGAACTAATGTAACATATTACAAAAATGATGCATATAAAAAGCCTCAAACCACAGAAGAAGAGAAACTGAGGTACAGTATCCTATTTTGCACTTGTATTTAGCATATTCTACAACCTTTTACTCATAAGAGTAATCCTCCCCAATAGAGACTGATACCTAATCTCAGACAGTTAGCTGCAAAACAAAAAACTTAAAGTTGCTCAAAGCAGAACAATTTACCAGAGTGAAATTTCAGTGAACTAAGAAGCAGTTGACAAAAAAGCTAAGAGTATATAAAAGACAGGTGAAGGAGCAGCTGAAGTTTGCAAGTCAGTTATGGGAAAATTATTTTTTAAGCTTTAAACAAAAAGCAAACCAGGGACTCTGAACAGTCATAGACTGTTTTTCATTTTCTTCCCTTTTTTTTTTTTTTCCTGTTTAAGAAAAAGTAAAATACAAAAATAAAAACCAAAGTGATTTTTATCTTGTTTCAGGAAATCAACTTTCAACTTTGATACATTAATTTTAAATGTCTGGGATATTTAGACAGGGTCTCTAATATATTACATATTTTTGCTGTCAAGGACAGATAAGTAAGAGTTGAAAACTAACTTTAATTTTTGTGTATAAATCAATATTGAAATGAAGTAAATAGCCCACTCCCTATATTCCTGTCTTTCTTTGTTCACTGTCAAGCATTTTGCTGAATTCAAAACATAAGTATATATAAAAATATATATATAAAAGTTAAGAAAGACAGTACCAGAGCTGAGAAATCAAGTACTAATAGCACTGCTGCTACTCTTCAGGTTGCCACTAGCATCCAGAGATTACAGTTTAGACCACAAGCACTACCTAAAAAAAATAAGGTTTGTTGCTTCAAATAACTCAACAATATATAAATATATCATATATATATATATATATATAAAATATAATCTCAGCCATACATTTCCCTCTACTTTTTCACAACCACTTGGATACTCAACATAGCACATTACATTGTGAGGCACTGTATAATCTTTTTAGATATTGCTTGTTACTCAGAAATGAGGGCATGGGCAGAGTTTTGTACTGAACATATGTAAGGAGCAGCATGTTGTAGCATTTCTGGTCATTATTGTTCACCTTCTTTTTTTCATTTATTATTTAACCAAAAGCACATATTCCAAATTTTGCTGTTAATATTCCAGAGTACAATGAATTACCTCATAAAATAAGAAGTTAGGAGTTGCTTATTGCTTCTCTGGCATAACCATTTGACCTCAACTTACCTACTACAATTATGCAAATGAAAACAGCTAGTGAAAATCAAATTAACAAGCACTGCCTGCAGCTTACTTTTGTGCTCGAAATTGCCACCCACTTATTTGTTTGTTAACCTTGGCATCCAATGGAAAAAAGGGATTTATGAAGGAGATTGAAAATTCCAGGAAAGGGCAAAGAATGGCAACCTGCTGTTCTTCTCCTATGAACAGGCTAATTTAGCCTGAAGTAGTGCATGTTAAGAGTATTATCCTAATAAATGATCACTGTGCTTCAAGAAGTGCTGGTCTTCGCCTTTTGTTGTGCATAAGCCAACAACAGAACTTTTCAAGAATGGAGATGCAAAATTGAAGCTTTGCCAAGCAAGGGACAGTTTAGGTGGTAGTTTAAATGCAGAGCTGGCACCTCTGGCTCAGGAGGACACTAAGTTCCTATAAACAGGAAAAGGTTGCAACCAAGCAGAAGAAACCATACATGGTGCTACCTTGAATGAAGTTAAAGATTCAAACCTCACTTTTTCTCTGCTGCTGGCAAACATCCATGAAACATTTTGGCAAAAGCCTCGGGTTTTTTTTGAGTGCTCATGTAAAAGGATTCAAGCTTATCAATGTTCACAGACATGTCATTCACTAGTGTACTGAAAAATTGATGTGGTAGATTCACAGGGTTCTAATCGTATTGATACCACCATCATACTGGGCTGCAATTTATGTATTTGTTTCCTTTTGAACTATATGGGAAGTCACACGTCTGGTTTCATTTCATTATATATATTGCTCAACTACTTAGAATAACAGTTTATATGATATTGATTTGGTATTTTATAGTTAGAAAGCTCTTGATACATTCAGACCCAGGTTTCACATGTGCAGCAGATTTACTAAAAGAGATGCTGCCTCTTGTCTTCTGTAAAGCAGAAGGTGAATTAAGACCTGAAGATATCTCATCTGTCAAACCAAAAAATTAGTCAATGGTGAATAGACTCTACCAGATCTCAAAATCAACAAGGTTATAAAATTTTTATTTCTGTTCCCACTTTCCTAAAACCAGAATCATAGTTTTCACCTCCAAGGATTGTGTGGGTACTGTTAATGTGTGTGTAAAAACAAATTTTACAAAAACACCTGATAAAGCTAGAAGCAAATTAGCAGTTGCCATTCAAGAGATGTTTGGATAGTGTTCAGAAAGTTATTGAAGCACATTTCAAACAACAAGAAATTAAGAATACACTGAATTGTTCTACCATTAATTGAGCACCATCAGGTAAGGAAAAAAACCTCATTGTTTATAGGAAAAAAATACTGCCTAAAGGAGAAATTTATGTCTCTGCTCAGAATTAACATCCAAAGCTGAATAAGCTATGTCTAGTTTGAATTCAATTTCCATCAGAAAACAAAACCAAAAAAAACCCAGCAAACCATCGAAACCCCTCAAAAATAATACTACTAGCATTAAATAAAAAAAAAAATAAAATAAAATAAAAAAAAAAAGACACACTACACTTCTGCAGATGAAACTTATGGTAAAACTAAATGGGAAGAGAATTTTTCTTCTTAAAATCCATGCAGTAAAATAAAGATAAAAAGAAAGCTGGATTCAGAAGAGACTAAAACATTATAAAGCTTATTTTGTATTTCCTGGATATGAAAGACATTGCAAGCCTGTTTACCTCATTGTGGCATTGCAGTGATGTTAAAGGATCCTGTAGGTTATTCTAAAGCTCAAACAAAGTTGCTGGCTCAGTTCACCTGTTAATGAGGAGCGTTGTTTTGGTTCCCAATTCTTTCCTTCAAATACTTAGGGAATGCAAATGCAGCTTGAGATAGACATTATAGTAATATCAGAACTTCACTTATTTATGACCTGGAGTTTAAATTTGTTTTGTTATAAAAAGTTATCCATTTCAGTTTATCTGCTTGAATTCAAAGAGTACCATACCAGAATTATTTGCAAATTAAGATTGTGCTTAGTGAAAGAAAAGGAGTCTCAGTCTAAAAGATTAAGAAGTGATACTGACTGTATAGGAGACATAGTAGGATGCTTGGAATAAAGAATAATCAAAAGCACAGCTCTAGATATGGGATTTGCTCTTAAGCCTTAAACATGATCTTCCTACATGCAAATGTAAAAAGTGATTCCTCCCACAGATCCACCAAAACTAATTAGAAGTTGTGCTGCCTTATTTCCACACAGATATCCCCTGAACACTGGGAAATAGCCATCTAAATTTCATAATTGTTTTCTAAGCACCATTATTAAAATGCATCTCCAAAGATAACATAAATTCCTTCATAAGTACACCTATTTAAAATTATTAAACCGGATAAGTTTCGGTGATGAGGAAAATCATTTATTCTGTTCCTCACCCGATTTTTGTTTTAGCACAGTAAGAGCTAATAAGTGCACAAGTAGCGTTTAAGCTTCTTCAGTATCATCAAAATAACTCACATGACTCAGCCATATTTTTCATGACTTGCACCAGTGCAATAAAGAGCAGGATGAGATGCACCAGCTGGTTTTATTTTATTGATAGTTCTGATTTGCAAAACACCACAGGTAAGGCTAAAAGAATTAAACAGTATAGCTATGCTGGTCCATAGCAGTGTTGAGGTGCTGATTTGAATTAAGATTTTGGTGACCATTCATGAAGTGACAAGAGAGCAGTAAGTGACAGGAACACTGTTTTTCATAAATCACTGCAAGTCACGAAAGGCTAGCAAGACACAGAAAAGTCAAAAGGAAACAGAATAGTATTTCACTACATGTCATCTTCTATTTTGTTTTCAGTGCAATTGCTTTGACAGAGGATTCATTAATAAAAAGCCTGGGTGACATTACTGAGTTTTATTCCCTTTTTTCTCTTGGATTTTACATTTTAAGAAGTGAAAATCTCATATTAAAATATAAGATTAAGAGCTAAAATATAAGATTAATAGCTGTTAGATAACATTCAAAGTTTCCAGGCTTATAATGCACAAGTATTTCTACTACTTCATATCATAAAGACACAGAATTTAATGCTATGATGTATGTATTTTCAATAGACATGGAAATAAATACAAATATTAGATCTGATAACATTTTTCTACAAAAAACGTGCTACTAGAGAGGCATAGGTCCAAATTCTGTGCTATTTAAGGATTTTGATGGTAAACATGGATATGAATAAACATTCAGTTATATGGCTTGATTTGTGTGTGCATTGAACAGTAAAAACACATCTTCTCAAAACTACAATTGGCAAGCTTCACAGAAGTGAATATCTGACTTCAAGTAAGTTTTGCTTTAGGAAACTCCCAACAGGGAAAATTCAGGTTCTCCCCCATTATGCAGGTATAATCAGTGTATTTTGTAGTACATTTCATAACATCTAAGCAATATCTGGACTGTGTTTTTGAACTTAATTTTTTTAGCATTGATTGTTTTACACAGTAGGGATTCAGGGTTAATACTTATGGCAGGTCAAACGTACCTTCTACTCCAATTGACACTGTACGTGACTTTAATGGACATATACTCTAAAAGTATCCTGCGGTCTTTAATCTTCACCATAGAAGACTGTAGATACAATCATCAAATACAGAGATCAAAAATTGTGTTTGATGTATCATTAAAATATTGTAAGTAGTGGCTTAAAAAACTTCCACAAAATAAAAGTACTAATTTAAAAATATTTAAAGTGAGTTAGACTTATTTTAAGAATCCTTGCATCAACTAGAATAGACAAAATTGCTACAGTTACTGAAATATATATAATCTTTCAGAAATATGAGAAAAGCAATAGGAGCCATTTTCCAGCTTTTAGATATAACTTTTTTAACTACAGTTCAGATTATATGACTTTTTCATTATACCAGCGATCACTAGTATTCTTCCCACTTAAGTCAATTACATGAGAGTTTAAAAATAAATCTAAAATCCCAACAACAACAAAACCCACAACTTTTTGACACGTAGTAAACCTTATTTCTACATTACAAGTTCTTCAGAAGACAACAGAGAAACTGTAAGCAATTAAGAAAGAAGAGTCTAACTTGATCCATCATCAAGGGTATAACAGAACAGCCTTAATACTGATTGGTTTGCTTTTTAATCTTCTCTAACTCATCAACTTCTTTTCCATCTTAATAAGTTTCATTAGTTGTTCTTCTCATGAGGCCATTTTACAAGAAAAAGTGAAGATACTTCAGTAGTCATATGTAGTGTTTTTCTATCTAGAAGATACTCAATATCTTCATAAATAAACCAAACAACTCAATATCTTCATAAATAAATCAAACAAACTACTGAGTTTTCATCCTTCTTAGAAAAGCATACACCTTACTCTCTTATTTTAGAACATTTATTTTCATAATTGTGTCTTCACTGAATGTGTGCTGTGAGTTAGACATTTGTGAGGAGCAACACTGCAAAGGGATAGGCATAGAAAAGGAACACTGCAGAAAAAAAGCTCCATGGATGGTTTGGAGAAAAAAACACAGTCAATGAGTAAGGCATTATTGGCAAAGAAATCCTGTGTAGGTAGACAGAAGAGGAAACATCTGATAGGTGAAACTTACCATGTTTGGCACAGGAATAAGCTTTAAACTAAATCTGTTGTGCAACACATGTGACATCAGGAAAATGTGGTTTAAGTAGGAGGGAGAGAAGAGTGGGCAGCACACCAGGTCTAGGAGAATGAACAGCAAGAGATTCAGGCAATGTTTAGTTGTGCAGAGGCCAAAAGAAAAAAAGAAAAAGAAAAAAAAAATGTACAGTATTTTTGTCTGTAACCGAAACAGTTGTGAGAATATGTAATTCAGGATTAAGGTGAGTTTCATGCTGGAATTACATCCATCCTATTTTTGTGTGCTCTCCTCCCAGCTAACTCCAAAGAGGGCAGAAACTAGAGGTTATTTTCAGACTTTGTTTGAAGTGAATCGTGAACTCCAGTCAGCTCCAAAATACACTGCACTAGTCCACATGACACTTTGAAACTGGAAAATTCTTGGGTTTATTTGGATTTCGACCTTTTCCATTTTTTTTTTCAGTATTTCAACGAAATTTGGATTTCTGGTGTGTCAATCCTCTGTTTGCTTGCCTTCTATATAGACTCTTTTATACACTTTTATATGTTCCATCTATAAGCAGTGCTCTGATCCTGCAATAGATTGAAGCAAGTAAAGCCTTGGGTATGCGCAGCTCTCTGCATAAGAAAATTAGTATGGTGTAATAGCTAGGTGTAAGGATTAGACTGAGGATCACATTACAGGATTAGGGCAAACATACATGCAGTGGATTTTGTAGGAAATGACCAGCCCTGCAGTAGAGGCAGCCTCAGAGTCCTATTTATAGTATAATCTACTCCCTAGTCGTGTTGAATTAATATCCTTATCCTTTTTGCATGTACTAGTTGGCATATTCTTGGTACAATTTTGAAGACTAATCTTTTATCTAGGATGGCATTTGCTGTTACAGTGCAGTTTAAAACTCAGTACAGAATTTGTGTCAGCACTTTTTGTCCCACGAAAGGCTGAAATTAAAGTATTAAAACACAGATAATGCAGCCATTGTCCTGAAAAAACTCACAGCTTCTTCCAGCCTCATAGTAGATGAGCACACTGAAATCTACAGACACTTTATAAGCATTTTTTTGAGAGAGAAAAAATGCCATAGAAGAGGTTTCTCAGCCATGGAAAGGTTTTCCAGATGTGTTCTTCTGAAACACATTTATTTTCTAATTATATTCTTGTATATATTTCTATATTTCTAATTTATTCTTCTTGGACTAAAAATCTCTTCAGATTAAGGTTTGAGCTAAAATAATTTGTTTCACGCTAAGAGACAGAAACCTGTGATCACCTTCACGTGTTTGATCTAGTGTCAAAGACAGAGGTGAGAATCATTCTATCTATAGCAACTTAGTGAGATCAAGTAATGTGGAATCAAATCCAGGGTGAGCTGAAATTTGCAGCTTGAAATTCAAGATTTGAACAGAATTCATTTTCCTACCTTTTAGTACCGTTTTTCTAGTAAAGTTGGTCTGCCGGCTTATTCATAGGAAACATCAAAAGCCTTACAAAAATAAGCATAACAACTTTACTCAAGTGAACTAAGAAGTATATTAACATTATGAACAGGTCTTTACATATATATATCCCCAATATTGTCTGTCAGAAGATCATATTTATAACATCTATCTATCATCAACTATTAAGGGCAGGGTATTTTGAACCTCTATCATCGAATTTGTTTGAAGCCTTATATACATGTAAACATGTGAGTGCAGTTTATGCTTTGTGTTTTACCTGAATGGTATTAGCTCACAATTTTCCTAAGTAAATTTAAAATTACCAAAATATACTTTCCAAACAAAATTCCAGGTTTCTGTAATCCAAACAGCTGTTTTTTCATTAGAAATTTAAGTCAGATATTTACTAGGCAGGCTAACAAACAGATATTATTTATGCTCAGTAATTGGTTGGATGGATATTTTTACAGCTAGAACATTATAGAGCTTACTGCCCTGGGTGGAGAATAATCACTCACAGTAGTTTTAATTTGTCATATTTGTTTAGCCATTGAGAGAAGCATTTGCTATTTTCTCCCTTATATTCAAATTTAATAGCTCATGTTTTTATTTTATGATAAACTATATGGAGGATGAACACTTGGACAACTTGTAAAGAACCAAAATGCGATTGTGACTATTGCACAAACTAGGTTCTAGAAGGTTTGTTTTATTTACAAGAATAAAGGAATTATTACAAAAAACAATAAGTGAACAATCTATGAAAAATGCCTGCTGAAAAATTCAAGGATTGTACTGATATAATATCTGGTAAACAAGAAAAAAAAAAAGAATTTGGCAATCAACAGGCCAAAGTTGCTTATTAGATAAGTAAAATGAAGTCCTATTAGCTTATTCTATCACTTCTGTTTAACCCCCATTATGGCAGCTGAAGCTCATTTTCTCAGTGGGAATACAAGACCCCATGAACATACATCCCTCGCACACTCCGAAGTCACAGCTCGAACGGTGTGAGAGCTTGTTCTCCAAATTCTCATCTTCACAACTCCTTTTACGTTTCCACCTGCTCAGCCTTTTCATGTGAACCTAAGACCATTTGTACTCTGCCCCATTGGGATAAACCAAAAGAGCTCACCTGTCTCTGACGAGGCCTAGGAGTGGCAGGCCAAATAAGGTCTCCAAGATAGGGCAGAAGCACAATTTTTGGAGCAAATATCATTTCAGAGTACCTGCTTGTGACCAACAAGTTACTTGTATGAAGAACTTTCAGCAAGAAGTCATGTTTCCTCCTCCCTCCCCTCTTTCCAGCTACATTTTCCTTTACTTCTCTCCGCCTCCATTTTTATTTCAAAGTCTAAATTGTCATCCAGAACTGCCTACCTATCTAAAGAATGAATTCTGTCCTCTTTGGCAAGACAGCTGTGGTTCTCAGATTTATTGCAAAAATTTTGACTAATCCTGTTGTTCTTCACAAACATTTAATTTCAAAACACTGAATGCCTTTTCCAAATTCAGGATATTTATATATTTGAGTACACTTAAAAACTCTGGAATGAATATTCTACATTTGCCATAGCTGCTAAATATTAATGTCCTTCTATTGAAAGTCTGTCTCATTCAACTTTACATACTAACAAGCTCATTCTAACAACTTTAATATTTGGACCTCTTATCCTCCCTAAAATGGCACAAAATGTAAGATTGCATTTGGACTTTCACGTCCTTTAAACCTAAACAGACACCACTATGACATTTCACATCAGCATTACCTTCTTATTTTCTTACTTTGAAGAAGACATGCAATAATTTTTGCAATTTACTTTACCTAGCCTTTGGACTATTTGATTCTTTACTAAAGCGTATTGTGACTAATAGGAGAGAATTACGAGAATTATAGGAGAAAATCTCCTTATGTCGCTCTCTATTGACTAAAATACAGTGCAAGAATCAGCTTCAGCCTGTTCATACTTCAATTAACTTCAGGTAAAACAGTGAGTTCAAGATACTAATAACTAAAGATCAAATTTACACAGGCTTTTAGGTGCTTAAGAAGGCAGGAAAGGTACAGGATTTTCAGAAATATTTAATTGCTTTGTGTAATTTTGCTTCAAGGGGGTAACGCCATTTTTTTTTTTCTGTAAATCCCAATGGACATGTGAGAAGGTGCTCTCATTTTCTCCTTCCCTATACAGGAAGGAAATTATTTACAGGCACCAGGTCTCCCACTCTCCTTCTCCTGGATCTTAATATCTCTCCAATCCCCCCATATAATTATTCCCTCACCTTTGCTTATCCATTTTGACAAAGACAAGTGAGGTGGTCTGCTCCTAGAAGCACCATCCAGGGCAAGTCTGAACAAGTCAGCAGGCAGCAGAGATGAATGGTTAGGGGCAGGAACCTCTTCAGTCTCATAGCAGCAACAGCTGAAACGAGGATGCAGTCAGACCCTCACCCCTTTGAAAGTCTGGCCCAAGCCATATGTGATCTGGGCCCTTATTGTCCAGACTAATAATGTTACTAAAAGAGCAACCTTACCGTAAATAGCACACAAGGAAATTTTAAATGAGAATAAAAGAAGCATATAAAAGAGTCTGGAAAAAATTAACTTAAAAAATATGCTTTGAAATATTAATTTGGACCAGCTGCTTCCTCAGGTGAAAAGGTAAGCTAATGACCTGCTGATTGATATCAGTTGCATCTTTCATATAGTTTTAGATTATGGAAATGTGGTACAAGAGGTTGGAAATTAGTTTCACAGCTAGATGTGCCTCTATTTCCATAGCTTAATTGGGTAATATGTCACTCTGAATCTTATAACTAGCAGAAATTTATTCAAATTAATATTTTTACTGACTAGAGCTTGAGTTGTGGGAAGGTAGCTTGTATAAGCATATTTTGGCCTGAACACTTCAATACAGTAATACACATGGCTGTTGCAAGTATTCTGAATATAACTTGTGCTAAAGTAAGTGCATGCTTTTTTCCTAAGCTCACTTTTCTAAAAAGGAATGTGGAATCAACTCTCTAGTACTATAAGCACAAGCTTATGTTCTCCAGAGCTGATTCAGCAAAACACTTAAAACATACGCTTATGTTGTAATATGCTTAACATTGAGCTCTGATTTAGTGAAATACTTTTAGCACTTTCTTCAGTGTATTTTGTAAGATAAGCACACTGAAGTTTTAAACTCTCAACATGCATTTTTTCAGGACTGTGGTCAATGTTTGCCTCCAGCCACAGCATGACCTGGTTACTTATATGTTTGAAAGCTCCTGAATAGACAAAAAGTCTAGGTCTCTGCTGGTGTAGTTGAACTGATGGCACTGGAGGTACAACACAGCTTCCAGTGGCTTTAAACATTTTACAACATACACATTTTGTAAATTCTCAATGGATCTATCGCTGTCACTGCAGGTACCATGGACTCAGATCAGATGAACATTTAAAGACTTCGGTGGGCATTCAGAGCCAGCGTCAAAGCCTAAAAATAAACAAGCAAACAAATAAATAGCTACGCAGATGATGCTTTGGAGGTTTTCATTTTTAATTTTGTAGATTTTAGAATTAATCCATTCACTTGGCTATAATTGATCTGGATTTAAAAACTAATAAGTTTTATATGTACATGGAATTACTTTTTTTCTTAGTGAAGAAAGATACATTCTTATTAGCAGTTTTATTTAGATACTGTTAACTCAACAATCCATTCCATTTCCTTAAATTCTTAAAAAAAGTGTTTCAGCAACTGCTATGTAGCAGTTGAATTTGGCAAAAGATAAACACAGTACTTCCAACTATGGTCTGAAAATAAAATTGACAGTAAAATTGGGGGGTTTTTTTCCTCCCTTATATGCTCTGCATTTTGTCTCACAGCAATTCATTCTACAATTCCTTCATTAGTATTCTCACTTTTTATACAACCCACATATACTGAAATTCCCATATCCCATTTCTAACTATATTTTCCCCTGACTCCTAAGTATATTGTGGATAGTAAATTAGTAAGAACCAAACATAAACAGGAAGGTGTTATTTTATTTGAGTAGTCTGTTCCCATTCACCAAAAACTGTTTATAACATTAGCAAGGCTTCATCTGCAATACAGTACAGCGTGTAACTCAGTGTTATTGTTTATTATTGAATGTATATTTCACAAAGACATCAGTAATGAAGCAGACTGTAGAGACAGCAACACCCAAGATGCATTGGCCCAAGGCCTTATCCTATTACTGTAGCACTTTCCTTTCAGAAATATAAGTACTGAGATGAAACTGTGTGCCATAAAAAATTATGTCATGAATCTGCCTCTCAATAGCTCAGATTCAGGTGGTTACGTAAGTACACGAATGATGAGTTATTATAATGGAGTTAAACACACAACTCATATCAAACTAGTGTTTAAGCACCTTTTAAATCTTTGTACATTTTCATGGAAAATTTACAAGGCTTAAATCTTTTACCACTTATTAAAACAGAGCTGCTCTCACATGCAAAATCTAAGTGATCAACTTAAAGAGAAAAGATTAGAAAACAAATGAAATATTTTTTATTGAGCAGCCGTGGGGTTTTGAATATTACAAAAGCTGCTTATTTGCATCACAAGGGGCAGATACACAACAATATTTAAGCACTAAGTATTCTTTCTTCTCAGTATGATATAATTATCATATTACAAAGAGAATGAGCATCTGTTAGGTAAATCTGGCACAAATCCATACAAATAAATACATATTAAAATAAAAGAGGGACCTCACTCAGTTCACATTACTAAGTTTCAAATATCACTTACCCCTAGTAGTTCCCATTCAAAGTTCAGAGAGCACTAGTATTTCAAAGAATACTCTAATGCCTGAGCAATTTATACTTAAATTCTACTGAAAGTGTGTTTCTATACACAAAAACCCAGTGGGTGGGGGTAAGGAGAAGGAAGGTAGCAACCTTTTTTGAGGCTTCTAAAGGAGCCCTGACGACCCTCGTTGCATCTGAAATGAGAATATCTAGTCCAAGTCAGAGGGATATTGGTGAAGTATAATGAAGGCCTTACACAACCACTTTCAGCTACTGATTCAATGTCCCTGTTATTCCCTCCCCAAGACTTCTACCATTCACAGTTTCCTTCTGCATTATCACTTAGACCCATCACTAATTCTTCTCCTTTCAAAACTTTTAGGTTCTTTCCATCAAACACATCTGAGGGGTTTTTTTGGTTTTTTTTCACTTGTTTCTACCTAAGCACATAATCTGACAGTGTGATATTGAATGAGATGTCTTAAAGATAGTGTGTCAATACTGCAATTAATTTCTTTCCTTCTACTGCTTTGCAGCATAACCTGAGCAGCTTTTCAGTCTAATTTTCAGGTTTAATTATTTTCGTTTCCCACTGATACTGCAGACAGAACACAATGAGCATCTGAGAGATCTGAAACCAATCCAGATTCTAAGAAAAGCCTTTAACCATTTGATTTTGCTCATCTCTCCTGATTTATAAATGTCTGCTTCTGTCTTGCAAAACAAATTCCAAACTCAAATTTCAACTAGGATTTTCACTAAATGGTAATAGCAGGCTTCCAGTATATAGTAATCACATCAGAACTTGTACACATTCCTGTTTACTTTAAGTAAAAAAAAAAAAAATATCTTTCCTTGGTAATACTGCACAGGAGCAAAAGTAGAAAAGAAATTCTAGGAACTTTCTAGACCAAGTGATAACACATGCTAGCAAGCTTATAGTTCACTATAATGTAAAAGTAGGATGCCACCTACTGCTAAATACCCTGAATTAAAAAGAAGAGAAACCAATTGCCTACCAACATAAAACAACCTTAGAGCTCTCATGACTAATGTTTCATAATGCTGTTGTACTAGTGCAGTTCTCAGCAAAGAGCTTCACAACCAACTTATAATGTAAAAATTGGTGCTCTATGACTTCTACTGCTGGAGGAGCAGAGTTCTTTACAGTTAATTGAAAGACCACATGCAGTCGAAAGGTAACTTTTCACTTATGGAAAGTAGCATTACTTTGTGAAATAAAATTAGTTTTCGACTGCCAAGTTTGTTTCCCAGTTTGCTGAAGTTAGCAGAGGAAGTCACTGGATCAAAAGGTTTGGATCAAATACCTACAAAGTGAGGAACTCAATGCTTGCTTTGATATCCAAAAGTTTGATTCTGTTTTGGAGGAAAAAAAAAAAAAAAGAGAGAGAAGGAAGGAAGAGGTAGATTAAATTTACCTATTTAGCCTGGGAGTTTACTTTAGGCTTCAAATTCAGCTAGCAATCTATCTGGAGATGTACATAAATGTTTTCAATATTACTAACTACACAGTATTCTGTAAGTCTTTGCCTTCTCTCATATCTAAGGAAAAAACCCCCAATCCACTACTAAAACCAACAAACAAAGAGGAAAATAGCCTAAAGCAACTTTACATGAGAAGTTCCTGACTTGATGTTCCTTCCAATTTCTCTAGAAGAGTTTCAGCTTCCTCAGCTTTTGTAGAAATTTGTACAATTTATTGAGTAGTGGCTCAGTAAATCAAAGCAGCAAATTCATCCAGATTCAGGGTAACTTTCCAAAACCAAGTTTCTTTTTCGACCTATGTCTCTCCTCTGATCCAGGTTATATTGTAGCCCTTCCAATATCTGTGTCAGCACAATGCAGGGCACAAGGATCCCTGGCACAAAATCTGGTGGCTCAGGGATTTCTGAAGCCACCTTTGCTTCCAAAGGGAGTTCATAGTGCAGTTTCTCAAAGTTCCCCTCTGGTCACAAATTCAAAAAACCCCAGACATTTCTATTACATTTTACTGACATGCAACCTCTTTGACTCAGGGAAGAGCTGCAATAATTGGACAAATGCATTGCATTTTTTACAAAACAGAAGTGGTGACCAGAGCACATCAAGAGCACACACCCCCGCACCACCACTTTCCTTTGTGGTTCTGCGTGCAACTCCTCAGCATAACATTTGCATTTGCCAGAGATGATGGTTTATAAAGGAAAATAATTGCTGACTTAGAGGATGGACGATGAAATTGAGGGTTTTCCTAGGGTGTTCAAACCATTTTAAAGGTTCCCTACACACACACACACACACACCTACACACTCACCCTTGAGGCCCACACAGAGTACTTTGCCACTACCTGCCACTGGTTTTAAACTGGGTTTGTGCTACATCTGTAACAGAATCAGACAACTTCTCTCACTTGAATTAAAGAAAACCAAAGCCAACGAATAGTGCATGGTGAAAGAATGCCTTTAATCCATCTAAAAGTTATGTCACTCACTGCACACACTAACTTTTTTAAAAATACTACAGGATGAAGTTCTATTAAACTTCACGTTGCAAAAATATACCCAGTTTGTTTTGGGTGGCATTAAGCATCAAGGCATTAAGAGAGTGATGTAACACCTCTTTTGGGAGAGGCAAAACATTAAATTGCAGACTTCCTGTAATATCAAGTACTTCCTAGCCATCCGACAGCTTGATTCAGAGAATCCAAACAATTTCTTTTCTCCTATGTAATATATAATCAGTCTATTAAGCATAAATCATAATATTCCATCTATCACGTGCATTAATTACCAAGCATGCATACAAGTTCCAAAGTGTGCAACCAGTTGTGTGAGGATCAAACTGTACTGCAACGTCTAAACACACCCCAGCTTGTAAATGCAACAATGAACACAGAGTCTTTCACTTCGAAATTATTGACTCTCTAAGGAGCGAAGATATTGTCATGCTTAGTCTAGCATCTAATCACCTACCACACTAAATCCCCAATCCCCCAGGTCATTTAGAGAACTTTTTGTTTCAGTTGCATAATTGCAATGATTAAACTTTGTATTTCTGGATCTTCACAGCGTTGTTTTAGCCAACAGTGGTTTCCTTGAGAGATGAAGTGGGAACACTTGCATAATTGCATGGCTTACTCAGACCCAGCCTGCTCATTTTTGTGTGGGACAGGGATGTCCGCACAGGTTTCCTCAGAAAATCAGAAAATACCATTATAAGCACATGTATAAAAGGACTGGAAGTGACATACAGGAAAACAATGTATGAAACTATTCAGTGAAACAACTTTACCACTCAGCTGTGTGACAGCAAGAGTTGGCTAAAAAGACACAATTCCGTAAATGTGGGAGTTCAAAAAACTCAGGGGAGACCTCCTGTATATTCTGTACTTCACTCAGTTTTATGTGTAGTTATGGTAGCCCAAGGAGTGAACTTTTTGAGATTACTAACAGAAGAATTCTGAATATTTATTGTCAGATTGAAGATTTTGAGGAAGAGACCTAGTAAGAAGCCTAATCACACAATCCTAATTAGTAAAATTAGTAGCAATTATGACAAATGAACAGATGTTCAATGAACTAATATGTTTACTTCCAATGGACATAAATTACAAAACCCTTTCCAGCAAAGGCTTTTTCTGGTCTGGAATCTGATTTTCTGGGGGAAAAACCTAAAGCTTTTGTGTCTTGCTTCATTACCTCAAAACCAATTTTGTTTGTCCACTAAAAAAAACCATTCTGTTTCAGAAGGAAAAAATTAAGATATATCTAGTGCTGGATGTTTTTCCTCATCAAAATTAGGAATTTTGAACACTGAAATACTCTGTTAAAAATTGTCTAAGAATTAAAAGGAAATTTTTTACATTTTGCTCTTCAGAGAAAGAATATTTCACTGGTATTTATACTTTGAAGGCTTCATTCATAACCCTCTTTTGAGGGAGAACTCAGAGGATTATTATTTTTAGATGGCTATTTAATCAGTCCTTTACTGCTTTATTTTCTCTCACATCCATCTACCTCACCCTTTATTTAGCATGCCTTCTCGTATGTCCTATAAGCAAAAAGGATGACCCCAAAACAAAAACCTAAATTTGGACTTAACTTGTAGAAACAGCATTCAAACAAAGACATACTTTGACCCACTCTAGGTATAAGGTAGGGAAAAGTTAACACTTTTCAAAGTACAACAGCTTTTGATTTTAGATCAAAGGGACAGGCATTTTAATTGGTTTTGTCATATCATATTCTTTGTACAAGTCATCTGATGAAGTGCAAGCCTTATTTATTAATCAAGAACTGGTAAGTGTTATTTCGCACTTCAAGCGCAAAATCAAGATAGTAACAGAAACGAGTTGTTCGACAGAGAACCAGCAAGTTTAACACATATTCAAGTGTACCCCTTGGAAATCTCGGTTTATAAATTACACTTCCAATCTATTAAATTTCTATTGCACACACCTAAAAGCTTTCCTTAGGTAAATTGTTGCAATACTTAGGGTTTGAGCAGCGTTAATGGCCTTCAGGAAAAAAAAAAAAGAACCGCACACGGATTTTTATTAGAACAATTCCGTGGGTGTTCTTTCAGCCAGACTGAGGGCTTTCGGCACTCGTTTTTCCCCCCCCACCCTGCTCTTTCCTGAGCATCATGAAATCGACTGTGATCCCTCCAGGATTTCGCCGGGCGCGTCGAGACCCTTTACGGCGCCGCGGTGACTGACGTGGCACGGCCGCCCCCTGGCGGCCCCCGGCCCGCACTGCGGTCTCGGCGCTTCCACCGCCCCTCCGTGTGCGTGGAGGTGTCCGCGCAAAAACTCCCTCTGTGCTTTGCTGTTACACCCCCCACCAGTCACTCGTGGCAGAGGACGGATGGTACAAATGTGTTAGTGAAGTGCAACACAACTGCAGTCCAAGCGTTTGCATGAAGCAGTACTGAGCGGGGCTTGCTTCTGATCTTTACAGGATACTGTGTAAAACTGCTGATTCGTGTTTTCAAAAGATGAGAATGAAAAAAGACGAGAAGATAATTAGATCTTTCCTTTTTTTAGTGGTGTCTTAGAAACTTATAGAAAAATGAAGCAGCTTGAATTGTGAATGATGATGTGTCAGATAATTGTGTGTACACCTGTGTGGGTATAAGAAACTAAAGCTCTGAACTCTAAGGAGCAAAGTCCCACTGGAGATTAGTCACTAGTGGTGTACCCCAGGGTACTGTTGCCAATACTACCTTATGAATGACATAGATGATGGGATAGAGCACACCATCAAGAAGTTTGCAAGTGGTACAAAACAGGGAGGAGTGGCTGATACATCAAATAGCTGTGCTACAGTTCAGAGGGACACCAACATGCTGGATAAAAGGTGTGACAGGAACAGCAGACAGTTCAACAAGGGGAAATGCCAAGTCCTGCATGTGGGGAGGTATGACCCCAGGCACCATTACACACTGTGAGGTGGGGGGGTGTGCATCAATCAGCTGGAAAGCTGCTCTGCACGGAGACACCATGGGGTACTGGTAGACGACCTGCTGATGATGAGCCAGCACATGATGATGTGCCCTCACATCTGGGCTGCATTAGGAAAAGCATTTCCAACAGGTGGAGGAATGTAATT
This sequence comes from Oxyruncus cristatus, assembly GCA_013399855.1. Taxonomy (NCBI): domain Eukaryota; kingdom Metazoa; phylum Chordata; class Aves; order Passeriformes; family Cotingidae; genus Oxyruncus; species Oxyruncus cristatus. The sequence continues at coordinate 253,519 of VXAY01005269.1, read as the reverse complement.
CTTTCCTTATGCTCAGCAGTGGTGAGGCCACACCTGTGCAGCTGCATCTAGATCTGGGCTCCCAAATATAAGGCTGAACTCACTGGAGCAAGCCCAGCACAGGACTACAAACACACAGAAAAAGAAAATCATAGAATGGTTTGGTTTGGAAGAGGACCTTGAAGATCATCTAGTTCCAACCCCCTGCCGTGGGCAGGGACACCTCCCACTAGACCAGGTTGCTCANGGCTCCCAAATATAAGGCTGAACTCACTGGAGCAAGCCCAGCACAGGACTACAAACACACAGAAAAAGAAAATCATAGAATGGTTTGGTTTGGAAGAGGACCTTGAAGATCATCTAGTTCCAACCCCCTGCCGTGGGCAGGGACACCTCCCACTAGACCAGTTTGCTCAGAGCCCCATCCAACCTGGCCTTGAACAGCTCCAGGCATGGGTATCCACAACTTTCCTGGACAACCTGTTCCAGTGCCTCACCACCCTCACAGTAAAGAGGTTTTTTCCTAATAGCTAATCTAAACCTACTTTCTTTCATTTTGAACTCATTGCCGCTTGTTCTGTTAATACACACTCTTGTAAATAGTCTCACCCCATTTTTCCTGTAAGTTCCCATCAAGTACTGGAAGGTCGCAATTATGTCACTGAAGCCTTCTCTTTCCCAGGCTGAGACACCGCAATTCTCTTAACCTTTCCTCATAGGAGAGGTTCTCCATCCCTCTGATCAACTTTTTGGCCCTCGTCTGAACACAATTCTTTTTGATACGTGCTCAGAGGCAGAGAGAGATGACACTGTTCATTCTGGATAGCAGAGGGCTTGGGAGGTGGAGAATGGAGGAGTGGGGAGAATAAATCTTGCCAGTGTGTATAAATACCTGAAGAGAGGAGATGAAGAAGAGGGAAATAGACTTTTCTCACACAATGACATATCAAGGGCAATGAACACAAATTAAAAAACAAGGAATTCCATATGAATAAAAAAAAAAGCCTTTTTATTATCCTAAGGGTGGCCAAAAACCAGAACAGGCTTCCCAAAGAGGTTGTGAAATCTCCATTCTTAAAGATATTAAAAATCCAACTTCGCACTGTCCTAAGGTAATATGTTTCTCTTGACCTTGCTTAAGTAGGGAGGTTGGACTAGATGATCTCAGGAAATGACTTCCAACTTAAATGATTCTGGGATATTTGTCAATTATAACTGGTACTTGCTGCTTCTAAATTTTGATAACACCTGAACACCAACAACCAAAAATAAAAAATGTGGCATGTCCTCCATTAGGAGGCTGACTACTTCTGTATGTAGATCATTTAGATTTTGAACACTGGGAGGCTTAGGAGTCCAGAGAGGAGCTGAAGATCCTGACTAGGGGAAAGATCCTGGAAGTGAGGGAAGATGCTGGAGATGAAGGAACAGATGAAAACAAGTACCAGGACAATGGCCCCTGTGACCTTGACCAGTGGCGTCCAGGACTGGTAGGTGCAACCAGTTGCACTCTACAAACTGACAAACCTTCCTACTTGACCCACTGGGACCTGCAGCCAATTTCCTGACGAAAAGTGGAAGTCAAGACCTAGTGAACATACCTGGGGGAGAATGGGGAAATGAATGAGCATTCAGGACATTAAATAGGGTAAAAGCTTTAGTCTCATGTATTCTTTATCTCTTTGTATCCACAGCACTGGCTGTAGTGTTCTGCATGGGTGAAGAGTGGCTTGGAACTGCATATCTCAACCAGTACACATGGCAAACAGTATTTACCTGGGACTTAGGAAGGTCTCTGTGCCTTATGGTCATCTTTCCAATTCAATGAGTTCACTAAAGTAGCAAATGGAGACCTAGAACCTCTACAGTAAAGGCAAATGCACATGAAAGCAACTCCTGGTGAAAGCAGAGTACCTAAACTTTGCCTCTCAAAATAACATGTAATTATCACAGAGTTCTCTCACCCAGCCTCCCACAGGCAGATTATAGATATTTAACTGTGAGTCTACCCTAAAGTTATTTTGCACAGTATGAGAAGTAAAGCATCTGTCCCATTTCTCTGTCATTTCCTACTGCCTAATGAAGCCAAATACACTACACAGACCTACATTTACTCATTCTACTTCCATTTTGTCCTATAGTGTCCCTTAGAAGTTTCTTTCTCCTCTGCAATCCACTTTGTTATTGTGTTTCACAATACTACACTGGCACACATTTTCTACTCCACTAAGAGTGTCTGCCTTGAATGCTCCATTTCCAGCTCCTCCAACATTTCCAAATTTTTCTTCTACATTTCCTCACTATTGTAAAATACTTTCCAAAATTGCCCACAAAACTATTTGGTTGGAAACTGACCCCTTTTAAGCATCATGACAAAGGCAGGTCCAGAAGTAAAGCCCAGAAAACTGTAATTGGTGTGTTTGTGCAGCAGTCGGAAATAACAGATTTTATTTATCAATTAGTATCTGACAACTTCAGAATGAAGCAAAAATATTATAGGTAAGCAGGAGGATCCTATCTGTTATTTCTGTTAGCCTGTTATCTACAGGCTCTTTTCTGTTCTCTTTTTTTCTTCTCTTAATTACTTGTGCTTTGTCCTGTATTAGAATATGTTTTCCTTGGAGCAAGAGTCTGACTTATCTAAGTACTAATGAAACACTTGGACATTCAGATTAGAATTTTTATGTGAATTATGTGATTAAATTTTTTATGTGAATGAAAACAACAGTTGACAGGTTACTGACTTGTGGTGAACTCATTTGTGACCCATGTTTTCAATTTAAGATTAATGAATGCTATAAGGAATTATATAAGTTTCATAATTAGGGTAGGGTTTTTTTGCAGACTGGTAGGTTTAATAGTGGGGTTTTTTTAGAAAAAGGGCTGAGTCTTACTATTTCATTCATCGTGAACTTTTTCTCCTGTAAAATTCATTATTAATCTTTCAATGTAGAGACTCTATTATCACAAAAAGCTACCTCAGGATGTCTACATACAAGTCTTACCAACGAAGAAAAGGTACTGCAAAGAGTGCTTACACTTCTGGGGCACAAAGTAGCTCTTGCAAACTCAGCCCTACCAATCGCGTGGTTACTATGGCTACTTCAGGACTGATTTTAAGCATGAGTCCAACCTTATACTTGAGCTCATACTCATCTCATACAACTTATTTGGCCGTCAGCCCAGACTGTGATGAGGAACAAATCCTGTTTCCATGGCACCCTTTAGCACAGGTTCAAGCAGGCATTTGTCTATAGTGAAGAGCACTGCATAGGAATAGTAATACTTTCTCAGTCTACGTCTCTCATGCCATGTCCAAAAGCGTCCCATAGGTGATTGAGGTAGTGAAAACAAGCCCAGAAACAGTGCATGATTGAGGTGGTAGAGGCAAATTTGCTCTGCCTTCTCTAGAAGCGTGTGCCATCACGTCCTTCCAAAATGGCACTTCACAAAACCTATGGCCACCAAGACCCGGCCCCATGTGGGGACAGGTCCTAGAGCAAACCATATTTCTGCCATCCTTGTGCCTGTGTCTTGGCAAATGGGCACAGTGGTTTACCAAAATGGAGTATCTCAACATCTGCCTGAAGAGAGGAGGAACTACCAGAGAAGGATTTCTGGAATATGTACTATATAAAAGTATGAGGGACTGAAGTATTATAAATATATTTAAATCCAAGGAAATTTTATGAAATACATACAATACCAGTGCTTATCCTGACACTAGTGTTAATTGGGCCCAATAGGAATTAGTGGGAGTAGAAGCAAGGACAAAAACCCCACTTGTGCTGGAGCACATTGAAAATATTAAAGTAAGACTTTGTGGGTCTAAACAACAATGGAAAGATCTGGTGTTGTTTACTTATATTAAAGGCTTATCAGCCTTAAACCTTTCCTTTGGTGTTAAAGACATGCAGGACAGTTTTTGCACACTGTAAACACCATACACATATGTGGAAAAAGTCTACATGTATTTTTCATTCTAGGGAAAGAAAAAAAACCACATTTGGCTTGATAGGAATCATATTGCTCATGACTGGAAGGCACTGAGAAACAGTTGCAGTGTGAAAATAAATATCTTGTTTTGTCATTTCACAGCTAAGGTAAAAAGGTAAATTTCACTGTTATTTTGAAAATACTGGATTTTTTTAAAACTTCAGCAGCCACAAAAAATGCTGCTTGGTTTTTTTTTTTTTTAATCCTTCCTGACTCTGCTAAGCTTATAGTTTTATTCACATGAGAGAAATCCAAACCAAAACTTGCTACCTGATATATATCTTGGAATGGCATACTGTAAAGCTACAGGGAGAAATTAATCTCTATAGCTACTTCTGTAAAACATTTATCTTCCTAAATGCTAATCTTTCTGCACCTCGATGGTAGTTTTATCAATGGTTGGTTTCATCCCAATCAGTTCTTAACGCACAGCATACACATACCTAAATGTTTATTTCCCACTATGATCATGTCTACATAGGTGTTTTTAAAAGAAGTCTTACAGCATTGTTAAACTGAAGTGTTACTTTCCAGGATAAGAATAACAAACATTCATCCTCTAGTAAGAGTCTCTGTGAAAGCTGTGAATGGAGTTAAGCCATGTCAGTATGCTGTACCACCTTCTCCTCAGTAGCTCCCTGAAGAAAGCTGGAAAAACTGGTTTGACAACATTGTCACAAAGCAGGAATAAAAGCACCAGAGAACCACTATGAATCGCACCAACAACAATTAGTTTACAATCCAAATCCAGTAGTTCCTGCTAAATGTTTCAACCTAGCTCCTAGTAGGGCACACATACAAAGACATCCTTGTGTTTCATTATAACAATCAAATCAAGCATTTATCAATGTAGCCTGCTAAACTGAAAAAAGTTGTCCTCACCTCTGTTTGCCTTCATGATGTTAAAATATCAAAAGATGCTGTTTGCCTGCTTTCATAATGCCCCCTGCACATACCAGGTGGGGACCATTATGGCCAGTGGAGCCACACCGATGAACTGCTGAGAAGCCATCTCTGCTGTCACACTATGGCCACAAGCAAGAAATGTGTGCAAGCACACTCTCAGTCCTATCTGGGACTCAAAAAATTTCAGTTCACAAAGGTCAATCAGATAATAAAAGTGATGGTTTTGCTTTGTCTAAAATGAAGTTTTCTGAAACACAGCTTTTTGCTACTTCATGCCTTCTCAAAATTGTTTTACTTCAATTCAAAGACCTTCCTAAAAATTGACATAACCACAGTATGTAGAGTGAAGAAGCACAAAATATTGTAAACACAAAGAAAAGATCATTAACAAGCATAATTTCTGAGCAAACTTCCATCTAGGAGCATGTTGAGCTTTTAAGTAGTATTTAATGTTACTTAACATGTTTTTTAACGTATCAACACAAACTGTAAATGCAGTCTGAATATTTCCCATAGAGAAGAGACTCGCTACTGCATGAAAGTCAATTTAAGTGTCTGTCTGAATTTTTTTTTCTTTCATTAAGTGGTAATTCAGCTCTTCATCTTTTCCGATTTTCTTTACTCACTTTCAGGCAATTACTGCTGGGGGCTCTGATGTTAATGAGTTATACACAGCATATTTAGAAATGAAATATGCTTTTAAAGTATGAAGATAAGTTAATGGAAGCATCAGCCTGAATAGATGCAAAAGCCAGACATCTTTGATATCAGTGCTTGATTGATTTTATAAGTCAGGTGTTCATATGAATAAGTAACCCTTACTTAGCTCAAGAAGCATTTTGACAAGAAATTTGCACTGATGAGCTATAAAGGCAGCCTTTTTATAAAACTCTGCTTTGCGTTGTCCCTCAAATTTTTGATCTTAGGTGCTTTCACTCTTAAGTAATCTAAATCCTTATCAACATTGCAGATCTCTATATTATCATAAAAGCTGTTATACAGCTACTCATAAAATCTCTACGAATTAAGAAATATGTGAAACTACTGATGTGAGAAGCATGACCCTACTCCTGCTTATGTTATACTTTTTGTATGAAGGGTTCTTTATTGTCTTCTCTTCATTCTTACAGTAAAACACAGTGTATAAGTGTTGGCCAAGGTTTTTGTCCAGAGAATTCAACAATGTACATTTAAAGGCATCTAATTCTTAAAACTCCTACATCCATTATTTATTCAGATTGCCTACAAAATTTAGAAAGTACTATTTCAGTAATAAAATTCAAGAGGTATTTTAAGTACCATATTACATAAAAGCACAGAAACTTGATTTATCTCACCAAACACATCAAAACTAAGTTAACCGAGTTTTGCAACTTATTCCCTTGTTTCTGAGCTTCATTTTCTTCTAATTCAGCTAAATCCCGAATCTGAAATTAGTATATTAGACTAAAGACACAAAGTCAGCTGACTAGAAATAGTTACATCGTTGCCAATGAATATCTATTCCTTTTTCACATGAAAGACACACATACAGATCTGCTTCAGATGTACAACCACAGAGATTGAATGTGAACAAGCAAAACCTAAAATTACAATTTTTTATAAAATCTTTTCTCCTACTGCAAGTAGGGGGAATTCTAGTCTTTGCTGAAAACACCTAGCAAGTTCTCCTTCTCTCCAACATCCCACACCCTCCTTGCCCAAGGTTCTTTAGAAGAAGCAATATTATCCAAAAAACTCACATGATCATGTCTGTGTTCCAGAATTATTAGCCAAGATTAGAAAATTTGTGGAAGGAGAAAATAAACAGGCAAGATACATTTATTTGCTAATCATGAAGTTATGCAAATACCAGAAGAACTTACCCAGAGCAGTTGCAGACTTTCTACCCTTTGATGACTTTTATCCAAAGAAACCACACCAACCAACCCACCAACCTACCAAAAAAAGAAACAAACAAACAATGTAGAAAAGCAGAGAGCAGGATAGTCACCTAAACCATTAGCCACCTAGAGACAAGGTCACGTTAATTCAATGTATATCCTTTTACAGAAACACTTTAATCCATTAAAGGATTCACTGTGTTTCCAAGCAATCAATGTCAGTGTTTCACTAAGGGTTCCAGGCTGAGTTCAGCTGGTTAGAGCATGGTGCTATAACACCAAGCTCATGGGTTTGATCCCCATATGGGCCATTCACCTAAGAGTTGGACTCGATGATCCTTGTAGCTCCCTTCCATCTCGGAATATTCTCTGATTCTGTATGTTTGAGCAGAACCACCTGAGGAAATGATGAGGCCTGTGCTAATTTCCAGGTGGCTCATATTAACAGAAGAATCTGTCTGGTTTCCAAATCTGTTTAATCTATCATCATGTGTGCTACCAAGACAATGCTCTATGTAGCCATCAGGTGTCACTCTATTTAATCAAACAGTAAAAATGAAAAATCAATCTCTCCACCCCTCAGGCTTCAGCTTAAAATTCCTCTTTTAAAAAAAATTTCCCAGAGCCTAGTTCTTGTCAAGGGAAAATGAAGGATTTATATAACACCATAAACTCTTGAATTCTGCCTGACTTCTGGCAATGGTGGGTTACGCAGCCAAGACTGGATCATTGCCAGAGGCAGAGAAGGGAGGCTGAATTTCTAGATCATGGCTTTGACTTTGAGCTTATTTATTTTATTTTAGCTTATGTGATATAGTAAATTAGGTTTGAGAACACTACAAAGTAGAGTAGAAACACCACAGCCACAACATAAAGTCCAAAACTAGAATATGCTTTATCTTATTATTCATGTTTGTTCGAAACACTGTGGAAGTATGTCTGCCAGGCAGATATCATCCCTCAGCTAGGTATCACCAACCTACAGGGCTCCAATGTTATGCTAAATGTGATTTTATCTCTTCCCTCACAACCAATATTAATGTTGATTTATGTACTCTAAGCAATTAAACCCTAACTTTGGTTAAGTGTACATACTGTGAAGTAATCCCACACTTCACAGACTCAAATCTGTTACCACACAGCTACCACCCAGATTCTGTGTCAGGCAAACTGAAAAAAAATATTTGATATAATTTACTGGCAGATCATGTAAAAATTTGCAGACGAACACCTAGGATTTCTGCAGCTGTGTCATAAAGAGCAGAAAATGGCTTTAAGTGCTCATGCCATTCCAATCCATCCTAGCTCCATCATGTGAAACAAAGAGAGGTTTGTCTGCAAGATGCAGATTGAAAATACTTTGAATATTACTTTAGTAATATTATCTAGTTCATTGAGCTACAATACTCAATTCCAAGGTATTTCTTTTTCTGTTTATGCATCAGGCAATAAATGCTAGCCCAAAGTTTCAGATAAATAGTTGGTCCTGGTATGGAAACCATCACACCCAACAGTCTATCTGTTAATGTGTTTTTCAGTTCTGAACCAAAAAGCACAATTAGTGGCAGACTCCATGAACTCTCCACCTGGCAACAACCCCATTGCACCTCTGTCTTTCTGCAGCTTCAGATGTTTAATTATCTGGGAGACTTCGTGATGGAAAAGAAGGACAGAGGGGGTATTTTCAGAGTACAGGCAGAGGGAAGACTGAGTTCATATATGTCGTCTGATGAGAAAAGCCTACATTGTATCTGTTATGCAACCCCAACATGGGAGAACAAAAGGGCAGCTGAGAAGTAGAGAGAGGGAATGCTTCTCCATCTGCACCACCTATCAGCAACAGCACCTGATGCAGAACATCTCCAGAGCAGCAACACTGCCACAATTCACCACAACAAACCAGGATGAGATGCTGGCACATCTGAGTCTAATGGAGCTCTGACTTCAGCAAGGCCAGAATTCAACCCAGGTTCTTATTACCACAAGAGACACAAAAGTGTGCTCACAGATAAGAAGCACAGACATTTATACTACCACAAGCTGTAGCTTGAATTTTTATTTTGAAGGCAGAGTCTTATGGAAACCTATTGGATGCTCATGCATTATTAATTTTCTTCAGCTATAAAAATATAAAATGGAATATACAATAACATCTTGTTTATTGCTTATGCTGGTGTGATGCTCAGAAACTCGGATCTCCTGCCAGACACTTACAAGCAGAACTGTTCCACTTCATGCTGATGACACTGCTCCATCAAACAGCACTAATCAAATTGCCCAGGGCCTTCCAAACAAACTGTTAAACTGCATTATCGAAAAATAGTCCAATGGAACTGCCCATCTTAGTCTTATACTGAAAGTGTGGATTGGAAAGCCTCCAAATACTTTACAAAAATATAATAGTTTCTGCAGATTTGCTTCTGAAATTCCAGCCATTTTACATCACTGTCCTCAAATGAATGGCAGCTGATAGCTATCACAATATTTAGAGGTTTATAAAGAAAAATGTTCTACTTTAAAGGTAGCAATGTGTTAGCATCAAATTTTAACATGCTTACTGACAAAGATTCCTGGAAAAGTCGCTAATACCGGTCTGCTGGTTACTCTAAACATTTCACAGTAATGAAAAACATTACTTCATTCCAAAGAACAAATGTATCCTGGTTTTCTCAGTTCTGTACCACAGAATTACTATCAGAAGAACACCTTCGTACCATTAAATTTTGTGTTTGTCTAGTTTTCTTTCAAGCAGGCATTTCAGTCCATACTACTGAAGTAGTAGAGTAAAGCTGTCTTCTTATGTACCTGTTCCTTTCAGTGATGAAAAAGGGCGGGGAGCTTCTTTTAGTTAGTTTGATCATCTTCCTCTTGGTAGTTGTCAATCTTGTCTGTGTCTTCTGGTTTTTCTCAGAGCTTTAGCAGTGTTTTCAAGAAGATGAGCCAGGTGGTAGAACCATGTCATCATGAGCAGGCAGCTTTCAGACTGGAGATCCCTGTTTGCAGAGCTTCAGTTCTTCTTGGGTTGGACTTTTCTGTGCAGAGACTGTCACCTATGCTATTGAGTTATCATAGTGTGGATACATCAGAAGTGCTGGGAATCATGTGCTGGTAGCAGATAGTGTTATATAGATCATCAGTTTTAACACATGCAAATTAGACTCTTATTTGTTTGACGGTTTGTTTATTTATTTATTTTAGTCTTGAAGAAAATATAGGTGATTGTTAAAAAAAAAAAAAAAAGCCATGGGTAGCAGAAAGATAAATCACTGATAGTTATTTGTCTTCTGAGTCACGAAATAGTACACCTGAGCTAAGCTCTAATTTGGAAACTCCCCTAACATATCTTTAGTACCTCAGACATTTTTAATCAAGCACATGTAATAATTATCTTTGCTATGCTTACAGATAGGGTTTTTTTTAAAAAAACCTATCCCTTTAGACAGTCTTTTATGTGAAAACCAGAACAATAAGCTAAGTAGCTAAGAGGTTACATAGAAAAGTTGGCTCTCCCTTCATTACTCATGTATTAGTAGTTCAGCAGAACCACTGGCAATGGGGAAAGAAAAAAAAATAATTGCAGCATATTTTAAAACCTGTCTCATTTTGAATTAATTCTCCAGGTTGCTTCTAGATTTTTTTCAGAATTCTACAAATGTTACATGTTTTCTACTTACAGGCCAGTACGACCAGACTCCCATAAGAATGCAATGAGGTTCCACTAGTTTTAAGTGTCCAACAAGGCAGGAGCTACTACTCTCTACTTCTATCATTAGATATGAAATATGAAAACAAATAAGAAAGACAATCTGATTTCCCATCGTGACAAAGATAATAATTTCCTCTTTCAAGGAAATTTGGCCAAAAGATTTTGAAAATAAAACTGTTTCCTCTTCTCATTGAATAGACATGGGCAGAGTCTAAGTAAGAATGTCCTACAGTACAATGCCATGAAGCTCCTCTGTTTTCCACATCCATATATTTTTGTATAGACCAGGTGAAAACATCTGCCACAGCACTTACACATTTCTCTGGACCAACAGAACTTAGCAATACCACAGAATTACATTATTATTCTAAAGTACAATTCTATTCTCATTCTGATTATTATTTTTTCTCATTCCTCGATCTTGCTTTAAGATCAGTCTCAGACATTGTCTTCAGCAGCTGTACCACTGCTGGATGTGATTTGGTTGATATCTAAAAAGACAACTAATTACAAAAAAATGCACCAAGAAAGTCCAAAACACTGACAAATTTGTTTGCTATCTATACATGTTATTTTTTAATATATATAAATATTTTTAAATATTTA
>VXAY01005269.1:202743-242417 GCA_013399855.1 Oxyruncus cristatus | reverse complement strand
ATATATAAATATTTTTATAATATATATTTTTTTAAAATATATATTTTTTAAATATATACAGATGCATATATCAGGACATGCTTGTAAACAATTAGGAAGCAGTAGAAAAGTTGAATTTACAATTGATATAATTCTAAGTATATAATTAATCGTCCAGTTTAATAGCATAAATAACAGTGCGTACCAGGCCTTTTTTCTGAACAGTCAAAAAAAAAAATCCAAAAAATCCCACAATTCTTTTATGACAACATCACAGGAAAATGTTGTAATTAATGCAAAAATAAAGCGGACAATCTATTAACATAATCTGAATAAAACCCTTCCACAACTAAATGCAGACACTAAGTGCTACTATAATACTTTATTAATTAACAAAGTATTTATCCACTGGGAAATGAGGATAAAAGACTGTACACTTTGTCAGACTGCAGAAAAATGTGTTAGCTCTTCATAAGAAATGCATAAAACTCAAACAAAAGAATGATTATCTCTTTAAACCAATTACATTTAATCTCAGAAGAAAGAATGAGTAAGTCTGTTCCTTCCTGTTATATGTATACCACCAAAATTATGAAGTTCACAGTCCTTATAAATTTCAAGACTAGTATCCAGCTATTCTCTGTTCTCTTGAACTGTTGAAAGTATTAGTATACCAAATGGAATTTTAAGTCCCGGGATTTTTTTAAGGGGTAGAACAGTTTTATAAATGCAATACTTTAAATGGAGCTGTTTTCTATGTAAATTAAAGACACGATGCTTTCTAAATGAACAGTCTTTGTCACAGCATGGCCCTTCTTGCCACACACCTTTATGCACACTTGCCATGTGCACTGGAAATCTTGCTTTTCCTTCACTTAAATTTTGCAAACGTTACATTTTTAGATACACTGTCCCAAGAATAGGGAAAGGAACAAACTGAAATTTATTCCTATGCAGATTTTCACTGCATTGTTTCAATCTTCCTGAAGCCTTTCATTCTCACTATACTATCTTGCATTTAGACATATCACATTCTCTGAATAGGAAATGCAGGGCAATTAACACTAGATTTTGAAAAATTAAAAAATTAAATTAAAAAACGAGGGTGTGTGTGTGTAAAACTAACCCAAAATTTCTGTTCTTTTGTAAAAACTAGCAAATGTATATTTGAAAGGCACAGTGATATTTCCTGTTAGGAGTTCTAGTTGTCTTGTTCTAGATGCTTCCAGGTCTTCCATGGGTTTGTGTCTCAGCTAGACTGCATCTCCCTTATTGTAATGAAACATCTCAGGACTGCATTGTAAAATGCAAAATCTGCTTACAGCATAAATACTTCAGAGCATAACTTCATCATCAGTTTATGAGCTTTGGAGTATTAAAAAGTCTTGATGTGAAGACCACTCTATCCTGAACATGTACTGTGGGAAATCTTATTCCTTCCTCCAAGGCAGTTCTTTCTACCTGGTGGAATACTTTGAATACCTCTGACTGTGTCAAGATGCAAAATCATAATCATAATCAATAAGAGATAAATAATTTATTTACTATTAATGAGTATGTATTGACTTCATATTATTATCATTTTCCCTTTATTGGATAAACTTCTAGAAACAAAAGGGTGAAAATAAAACACCATCAGATAAGAAAGATAAAACTTTCATTACAATTTTTTTACATTAACATTCCAGTAAACTAAAGAAAGTTCGTTTTTTAAGAGCTCACCGTAAAACTAAGGTATAATGCAGTGAATAACTCCAGTAAGCTCAAGTTTCTAAAACTGAATGAATTTCTATGAAATTCAAGGCTGTCTGAATTTTTTTTTCACTTGTATTCATAATGAATATTTGAAATGATCCATCTAGTAGATAACTTGATTTTTTCTGCTTTTTATTCATCTCTTACGATTACTATTGCTCCATTTCACAGAATAAGAATTAGAAACCTTCCCAAAGTTGCAGAGTATCTCTTGCTCAGAACCAGAGCCAAAAGTCAGAAGGCCCGAACAGATCTCTGTTCTTCACATACAAATCGTTCTTTAGCAGCATCAATAAATTACAAAAGAGATACTTGGAAGTTCAGATCCTTATGGAAAGGATGAGAACCATGAGAAGCTCTGCCTATCAATACTTCTTTTGTGTAGCACACCATCACAGGCATGTGCTACTGTCTTTCTCCTAATGTCTTTGCATTTTCAATATCCTTCTTGGATTTCGTTGGATATTTAATGTTGTTACAGGTGCAAAATTGTAATTTCAATCTTGAATGCTGTTGCACATGTGCCTCAAAAACACTGAAGGCCAAAACTCTACTGCTAACACAGATTGTGGGTCAACAACATTTTTCTTTGCTTGCTAATGCTTTATTGTCTCTTAGTATACATTGAAATAATAATGGTAATTTATGCAGATATTTTGTATGCATAGCAAATAATGAGAAACACCTGCAGAAATTTCCCTCCTTCTCTGAGTTCAGCAACTAATTATATTTTTAAATAATGGCTACCATTGAACACAATTATCTAAATCACTTTAAGTAATGGAATCTTTTAAAGGTGTTTTTGAAAATTTTCACACAGTTTTTAAACAGTCTTTTTATATACCAGATAGGAGACAAAGAACGTGGTAAGCAGCTTAGTAACCCAAAAATGTTTTGGCAGCTATAAATCATACTGTGATTTTTCTTCTGCAGCTAATAGTTTGCTGATTTAAGGGAAGACTAGGTTTTTCCCGATACCTTCCTGTCCCGATTAACATTCATGGGTGTTAAGAAAAAACTGCAGGGAAAAGTAGAATACTGAGCCACTTCAGCTAAAGTGGCTGACTCAGCAAATCTTGCTTTTTCAAAGGAGAGATTTGAAAGCAGAAGTGGGGATGGAAAATGGCAATCTTATGAATAAGGAATGAGAGTCTAATTTAAGGAGAAGAGTAGACCCAAGGTCTCTGAAGACTGAAGTAACCTCCACTAACCTGAGGATACTCATATCTTTGTACCTTGCATGTTGAGCATTCACCCTCTAAACAAATGGGATAGAAGTGTTGTTTTTTACTATGTTCTCCTTTGCAAGTAAATAAGTGAAAAATTGTAAAAAAAAAAAAATCACATGACTTCTGCAGCAATCAGCTCAGCTCATGGATTTGATTCTTCATATCTGCTTGCAAAGGAGAGAAATTGGTCAGTTTTAATTCAGCATCTCTTTCTGTTTCTACTTCCAAGCTTTCCAGAATTATATAAGAAAGAACAAAACTGTTTTAAATACATCTGAAAATAAAACACCCCACAGCAATGAATTAAAGCAGAAGATTACCCAAAATCCCTATAGCATTTTCTGTCTTGTTTTCAGATGTTTAACTAGAAGTTTCCTGCATTTCCCTGCACCTGGATAAACATGTGAATCTCTTTGCTATATTATTCACACCAGACCCACCACCAGGCATCTCTGCACTGATGACCCCAAAGATGACAGATCAATATTAACTCAAACTCAGGATGCTCAGCTGTGGAAAAACAAACACATGAATAAAGGCCAAGGCGGTCCAAACAGGATGGAGAGAGTTCTGTGTAGTCAAAGCTGCAGATTCATTGTTGCTATGGAGTAGAGGAGAGTCTGTAGAGAAGTCCACCCTACAGACATCAACTCACAGGTCCTAACCTAACCCACTCTAGCCACACAAAGGCAGCTCAGTTTTCTAGGGTACTACTGCCCTTCTTGAGGATTCGAGATCTAGGCCTGCTTTGCTTCAAGGTTTAGTAGCCAACCCCTGACTGTATAGGTCACACTTGGCTGTTCTGGTTTTATGACTCCACAGCTGATGGATTTATGTTTTGTGTTGTAAATACAGTTTACCCTTCAACAACGTTGTATTGCTCATGAGAAATCTCACAAAACACCCAGATTTCTGGGATCTAACATACAGAAGTTGGAGAGACCACAGCAACACCCTAAACTTGAAACATGTCAGGCAAGTGCTGGATTTTAAAACTCAGTTGAGTCACTCAAGCTTGGTCAGTTGGGCAAGATCATGCCTACACAAGGCATGGCTGCATTAGATTTGCAATTCATCTTTTTCATCTTCTGTTGCTAGTGGAAACAGACATGATGCTCCTGGAAGTGGACAGGGATGACAAAAATTACCATTACAGCCTCAAAGAAGCCTATTTATCTCTAGTATTACATGTGCATAGTGCAGTGAAATGGGGTAATTAGAGTTTAAAAGGAGGGAAATTAGGATTCAGTTATATGTATGATACTTCTGTGTGAAATGAGCTGTTATTCTAACTCATCTCCCTGAAGCTAGACATCCACATCATATAAATGTGGGAACTGATACTTAGAACCCACCTTCTGAAAAGAAGCCAAGAATTAACTTCTAATTTTGAGTTAATCAGAACAAGGATAAAGCAGTTTGGAGAAACATCGACACACCTTCTTACACGCTTTATAGACAAGCAGTAGAAATTATTCTTCAAGCCTTTGTGTCAGTATCTTGTGCCTGCACACAGCCTCATGGTGTGACTTAAAGAATTACATCTTTTGCACTATTATTTTCTTGATTTGTACATGCTTGTACAAAAAAACCCACATTGTTTTTACAAACATTACATGGATTCAGTAATGGCATTGTATTACAAATGTCAAAAGCATTTGAGTGACTGATTTTAAAATTATACCCATTACTTTTGAAATTTACATTAAAACATCACATTTTTTTTTTCCTCTGCAAATGTCTTACGCTTTGGAAATTTAATGAAAATATTCTAACATATGCCACAATGGAATCCCTCCTTGCAAACAGTGTTAAATTAATTCTGATAGCTACACTGGATCTTTACAAAATCTTTACAAAATACTTTCAGATGTTAAAATAAATCAGTAGACTAAAAAATTCTGTTTTCAGCCTAGTTCTAAAAATTTAAGTATGTCTTTTGTAATTCTGAAATTAAGACTGATTTTTATTGATGTCTGCAAGACTGTCTTGTACCAAGACAAATTTGGAATGTAAGGAGTAGCATGTCCTGGTTGTGTTGTTGTACGTCAAATACTGAAAATCATATCCAGGAAAAATGCCACTTGTCATCTGCCCTTACTCTTTTGTATATGAACTGGCTAATTGGTTGATCGATTTGTGCCTGCTAAAAGAGAGATAACACAGGGCTTTTGAAATGCATCTCTTCAAGAGTGTGGTTCCAGCCTAATCTTGATTTCCCAAACAAAGCAGGAGAATGTTAACATTCGGAGCCCAAATAGATCTGCAGAGGATTAAAAGGCATTTAGTTAGGACAAGCAGATACAGAAAACAGAGTTCTCTTCTCCTTACTGTCTAATGTCCTGTGTGATACTGTTACCAGAATGGAAGAGAGCAACCTGATGACACAGAAGTAGGCAGTATAAGAACTAAATAACACCAATTTAAGGAAGAGAAAAGTAGATAAGGTTTTGAAATATGCAGTGAATGTAATGCCTGAAATGTGGCAGTGGGTGTTCAAGGGAGAAGGAAGGTGCTGTGGGAATAGAATTCTTAAACCCATGCAGATTACAGGGATTACTTTCCATTTCCAAATTCAAAATGGAGAGCCAGGCTTCTCTGTCTTGCAGGATCAAACACAATCTCAAGATATGAAAGGCTGATGTTAACTATAACTACAAAATAGATGATGCATTATAATCTCATTTGACCAAGTTATTTACACTACCTTGAACTTGAGATTAAATACTAAATTTTTCAGTTATGGTAAAGACTGAATAAACAATACATAATACTATTATGAACTATCTATTGTTACAGTTTAAATATCTTACAGCAAAGAGAAAAGAGAAAGTGCATCCCTTTGCAAAGTGTTGTAGAAAAGACCTTGCATTCCCAGCTGCATTTGCCACCGATTTGGATAATGGTGAGTGTTGCTTCTCCTCTCTCTAAGCAAATATCTCATGTTTGGTGCATGGAAGACACAAAACATAATTTTTTAAAAAAATCCGTGACTCTCCAGACTCGTTTTACGAACTGCAGTAGCTTCCAAAGTCCATGAGAGGGAACTATTGTTTAACAGTTGAAGACTCATATCACCACTCCAGTTCACTCAAAGCAATTTCCCTCTGCTTATCTGAACCCTGCCAAATGGGATGTTCAGAACGTAAAAGGACAATCCCGATCCTCGTTAGAATGTTATTTTTGAAAGCTAAACTGTTTTAACTTTTAACAAGAAGGGTACTAAAGATGGTGCTACTAATGGGATTTGGTGTGCTATGCAGATGGAACCAAGTGACAGACGCCTGGTACCGGAAACCAGAGACATGACAGCAGTAGACATCCTAACAAGAACACATTTGCTGTATTCCGTGTTTTTTAAGGAAAAAGAAAACTTTTCCTAGGGATATATTAATTTTTAAAAATGTCACTGTAAAAGGAAAAGAGTATCTTGGTATTCATCAGATTCCTGCTTGACAAGTGAAAATAATGATCCGTAACCAGAACAATGTAAACATATGCTATGAAGTGTTCTTTCTTACAATCTCCCAGACCGTTGCAACTGGCAAAATCCAGACTACTGCACCAGAAGATACGTAGAGTGGACTCTTAGAGATTGCACAGTCTCCTTCTGTATTCTGCCCAGCCCCTACAGTGCCAGAACTACAAAACTAGTTGGAAAATATATGCTTCTTTAGGGGTTGGTGGTGTTTTGGTTTTTTGGGGGTTTTTTTGAGGAAAGAAGAAGACAAATATTCCTCTTGACAATCTCCTGATTTATTAGAACATTGACACCCATTGCTTTTGTACAATTTGGCAAATGGTCAATAGAATTATTCTTCGTGCAGGCAGTCTCAGATTGATTGTGGCAGCAGGTACTAAAGGCATCATAACAGATTAGGGTTTGGGATGAATTGACAGTGTGAAGGGACTTCAGACTAAGCTGAAAAGCAGTGAGTGGGTTGATAATGTGGCTGAAATTCATGGAAGCAAAGTCTTTTTGTGGAATTCGTACTGTTAAATTTTTTTGTTAAATAAGTTATACAGAGACATATAAAATATATTTTCTTTTACTTACACAGATATGAGAATTGGTTAGCAAAAAAGAAGAAACAGTGTTATAGACTTTGCTCTCTCCTGTCTTACTAATTTTATGTAAGTGAGTAGTCCAGTTGAATTTAGTGGGGGTAGGTCATATAATCTTGCCCCTAAAGTTAAGAAAAGCTTTACAGGTTTAAGTTACATATTTTGTGCATTTTGATTATGCAGCTATTTTTCTGGTGTATAAAATTACTCTGAAATAAACAGAATACCTCCAGAATTATTTAACTATATGTTGATTTAAAATGCCACATATTTCCTGGCCTTAATTTTGCCCCTTGTTTGAAACTAATAGTCGTCAAAATTGCAATTGCTTAGCCGCTGTCTTTAAACAAGAAAACATTCTGTGTTTGATTAGCAGAGAAACCTCCTCATCAAGATTTTTTTTATATTCTATTTTTTATTCTTTCATTAAAAAATGCAATGACATAAGATGTCTTATAAGTAAAAAAACTATCACAATTAAGCCCATTCTCAAATTAATTAAATAGCACTGTCCTCCAAACATTTTTTTCAAAAATGTAAAATCCCTCAACTTAAAATACTATGAATTAACATTTATTTTTTCTATTAAAAAGGCTCAGCTTCTCTCTGTGCTTCAAAACTGACATATTGTGCAATAAACAGCAATCAGCCTAAAGATGCTATATTAAACAAACCAAGTTTTGTTTTGCTAAACTAAGCAAAATTAGTTGAATGCCCTAAGTAATAGTTGCTGGTATTTTTTTGTAAATTATTTCTCCACTTGTTTTTGTGTCTATGCATAAATTAAAAATCTGCTGAAATTTATTATTCATCTGAGATGTAATTAATATGCAAAAATATGCAAATTAAGATGCAATTAGGCTTCAATTCTCTAGTGGAATTTTCCATTATAATTTAATACAAAGTAATAGAGTAATTGGTGTCACGTGTAATTACGGTTACTCACGTGTACTTGCAGACGTGAAAATGGTGTGGTATATGTTAGTTATCCTATGCAAATGTACCATACAGGCTCTTAACACTTGGGAACTAGGTAAACAAAGATTGCCTTAAAACAGAAGTGAGCAATAGTGACCCTTCTTTCTTGTCATGTACTGTCATTTTCAAGAACATGAATAATTGTAATTAATTTTTGCTGTGTTTATTCCTTAGAATTTATAAATAGGTAGCATGATGCAATACTAGGCTTTCTCATTTTAATATCTCTTTTAGGAAATTGTGTTTGGCAAAACAAAATACGCTCATCAAAACGACAAAGATCTGGAGGATCGGTGATACATATAATACCAATTTGTTACATTTTTAACACAAAATATATTTTCTCTCTTAATGCGATATACAATCAGTTTTAGTAATTCACTACTTCTTACCGTACAGCTTTGCACTACAACCTATAATAGAAAATCAGATTCATACAGTTTGGCTGGAGGGAGAACCTCCATAGAGTTGTGGACAGAAGTACACGTACTGGGTGAGCAAACCACACTGAATTCAAGTTTTCTGAAGCGTTAACATCTGCAGGATCAGCCTCTGAGTTCATATGAACTGTCGATATAAGTGGTTATCTGTGATACCGCAAAATAATTCACAGGGCTTTTAAAGTCTTTTTCTTGTCCTGAAGTATAACTCTTGCTTTGCACTTCGAGAATTTTGCATGTAGCAATAAATTGTTCAAATCATCCAAGTAATCAAAATTTCATAATTTGCCTGATAACTACATATCTAGTTGAATCAAAGGGACAGATTGCCATGCACTTGAATTCACTAAAATAATAAAGAATAAAGGATGGGGAGAAAAACCCCAAACAAATCCAGAAAAATGCTTTCCAAATTTTGTGGTAACAAAAGATGAAATTTGAACAAATACAACATAAATTTTTTCTTAGCTCTGACTCCAACCCCATCGTTCCCTCACAGCAGCATACACATCCCATTTTTAACATCCTAACAGAAACACACATAAACCAGTAGTATGTGTGAAAAAGAAACAGACCTATTCCATTTCAGGTTTTGGTTGTTTTGGGGGTTTTTTTGAGTTCTAACATGTATTGTACAACCATGCTTTTGTTTTAACGCTTTCTCATTCTCAACCCCCTTTTTTTTTCCCACAGAGGTTGGAACTTTTTAATGTGGATGGATCAATATGTAGGTAGGTGGGGTGAAGAGAGGGAAATTGGAATGATTTAATATAATGAGTATAGAGCTTCAGTGTGCCAAACTGGTCTCCTTCTCTTTCTTTTCATTTGCTTCTGCTGCCTCTGGCTAATTATTTAAAGGAAAAGCCATCTATGTGAGAAAATAAAATCTACCATTAGTCTCTCGTGCTGCGCCCTTCCCTAGCCCCACCCATTCATCCATATGTAGCTTTTCCATTCACTCCCATAATACCACCAATTACTATGCAGTCAGGACCATTCATATTCATATTCACATCTCACTGTGGACATTTAAGCTACACTCTGAGCAACACTCATACCTTAAACTACACCTATTATACAGCTGTTGTACAATTACTGTAAATGAAGTATACAATATGGGGCTCAGCTTGTATAATAATTTGTAATCAGTGATAGGGGAAGAGGGTTTTGTGTACTTCTGCCCTGTGTACCTTTTGGTCTCCTTCTTTCCATCATTCTTCCCTCCCTTCCTCCCCTTGGGCTTGGTACAGTAAAAGCTTATTCTGAGAGACACAATAAAGAGATTCTCATCTGGGGTAAAATAGCTTAGCCCTCCTGCAACCACACCAGTTTATGCCAGCTGAGACAGTCAGCCTGTCTGTCTCAGCACATAACACTGATCTCTTTTGTATCATTCTTTACTGAAATGGACTTAGGTTTGATTTATACCAGAGATCAGAGCAAAATACGAACCTACGTGTGACAAGATGATCAGAAGAAAGGTTAAAGAGAATCAGTACAGCAAGCACTACTAATTAAATTAATAGACTTTGGTTTGGTTATTTTTAACAGTTTACAGGGTATTAGCTGTTCCAACAAGCAAAATATTACATATTTGATGGATCAGTGCTCTGACCCAGGGACAAATCTCAGGTTGATAACAAAGGAAAGGATATTCAGTAGAATATGGTGTATGTAGGCTAGCTATCTCACTGACAGGCTGAAGTTTTCACAACCTTTCCTTACTTATGATTTTGTCCTTTGAAGTTAGAATGGCTTTATCACTAAGAAGATCAAAGTTGTGTGTAATGTCTTGAAACAGTTTCCCACTGTTAGCCAGTCTATGGTCAACATGAACTGTATTTTGCAGAAAACATAAAAGAAGAATTATTATAGATGGTCGAACATAATTTATTTTGATTGTTTCCTGTTTATAAATATACCTCCATAAGAATGTCTGAGAGTTGTGAAGTCTTTACTAGTCTAGAAAAGTTCTTCAATAACATGGAAGATCATTTGAGTATCAGTGGATATTTGAAAACCATGCAAACAATTTAAGACTTTCTACTTTTTTTTCTCTTACATAGATTGTAACCCTCAGACTTCATCCAATATTTTCACAAATACCATGTACCTTATGTGTGCTCCTTCTTCTACACTTACTGTTACCTTGTCATGATTTCCTTCTGTTTTTTTCTGATCTACAAATTCCATACATCTGGGTAACTTGTTCTTATGACTCCCTTCACAAGACTGTGAATTAACTCTGTAGGGACTAGTCACATGTATTCTCTTTAGTAATTGTTTGCAAGAATATAGCCTGAAGATGGATTGTCTGTCTTAGTAGTGTTGTAGAAGTCCTACTATCTAACATGTTGTGTTCTCAAATAGAATCAGAATACTAATAAAATGTAATAACCTTTTTTATAGACATTACTGTTCCAATTATATCAGGCTTTCTTGCTTTCTCCCTTAAAGCAGAAGGTCACAGTCAATATTACTGACTCCCTCTCATTGTGTAACCTTTAACTGAGTTCTTGTTGTGGGTTTTCAGCTGAATAATTGTTGCTTTCTGTGCTTCTCTCATAAGTGGATTTACTGATAGAGAGGCACTGTACATCTTTCCTCCTTCTTGTATGCCATGTTATGGGAAGAGGCTGCATCACTGCCCCTCCATTAGCATTTTGTTTATGCATAACTTTATATCCCTTCCTCTCTCTCTCAAGACTCCTGCTGTCCTCTGTCACAGGAGGAAACAACCATTTTCCATCAGAGACTAATCAAAAGATCAGTCTTTCCATTTGTTCTTGTCACCCAAGATATTTATTTACTTCCTTGGAAAGGTAGTTCACAAGAGAAAGGACCAAATAGGCATTATTTGTTTGTTGCTGCTGTGGTACTTCTTCACTGATTCACTTTCACATAGGGACTGTCATTCTTGCATTCATACAGCAATACCAAAGAGTTTACACATTTCTCACAAATTTGCATGTATCTGCAGTGAGATGGATTAGTTCAAACAGTTGTCAGCAAGACAGAAAACAGTGTCACTTATGGGTAACAAGTATGCATACCATTCAAGTGGTTTGTGGTTCAGAGTTGTTGTTTGCCAGGTGTATCAAAAGATAGAGTATGAAAAGAGAGAAAAACCTCATTCTTAGATGGCCTTGTAGAAGGCAGATGTATAGTATGTACCTACCACATCTGCTACAATTCAGCTGTCTCAGATAATTGGAACCTCACATGCAGGTGGACTCCAGACTGCTTCCTTTGTGCCTGCTGTAAGATCTCTCCAGCTCAGGTTTAAGATACAGTTATTCAAAAGCTTTGCTCATCCCGTATACTAAGAAAGAGCTTCAGATAACTAAAATCACTACTGGTTAAGATAACTGCGTATGCAAGTACCAAGAGAAACATTGATATATAATTTGCATTAAGAGCTTTTGATAAGCTTCCAAAGACTTACAATTAATCAGTAGAATAAATGCTCTTAACTGAAGAAATGTTTTGGACCCTGAGTTCTCATCAAGTGACTTATCCACTCCAAACTGATCCTATGTCTCTCTGTGTAGGTGCAGGGAGACAACTACTTTTAGCTGTTTGATCATGGAAAGAAATGTGGACTGCATCGCAGCACTCAGAAAAGCTATAGTCCAATGAACAGTGGTCTTGATAACATCACCATTTTAAACAGCCTAACCCTTCCCTCTCATCCTTCTGGTCCCTGGTTTAGTGTTCCCACATCATTTATACCCTTCAGCTGTGCACCCAGTAGCAAGGGAATGTGATGAACTGACAAGAATTAAAAATAACACATTAAACCCAATGTGTTTTAACCTGGCTGTGTTAGTCATTCTGCTGCTAAAGAGAATGTCTCAATTACATTCCTGCTTCCCCAGGCTCTTCTCCGTTCTATTCTGTCCTCTAAAGGAACGCAGATAGTAGACTTAATTTGTAGTCGTTTCCATGGAATTAGAAGATCATCCAGATCACATTTGCCTCTTTCATCCTTCCTCAATAGCAGTACATCTTGCTACTCATCTCGTCATGTTAACAAATGACAGGTGACAAAATGTGTTACCTGCAATCATTTTTACTTAATGATCTCCTACTCTTACCTTCTCTCTAGGAAGCATTGTCTGTCTTGTTAGTCATTCATTGTTATAAAAATCCCTCTCTTCATCTTTCCCACCTTCTACAGTACTCTACAGCAGAGTAGTAATCTCTGCTTCCAGTGACTATGTAGTAATGGCCTCACTTTATATTGCCTTATTATTGTGGATCTTCCTGGTTTGGCCTTCCATGAAATGTCCACAGTTCAGAACTAGAGTTAGGTGAGACTCTACTGCTGTAAGATCTTAAGTTAAAATTTCCAGGAAGTTTCTGTGCTTTTTTAAAGAGAGTGACAAGGAAGAGACATCAGTTATCATAACAGACAGCAACCCATGTTTGCAATGTTGAAACAGAATGAGAGGCTGAGCGTCAAGTGCAACTCCAGTCAATATTTAATTAATGATATAGAGTGAAACAAAGTTCAACAGGAAATACAACAAAAATGTACTGGTTGGATGGAACTTCCCTGAAGACAGAAGTCCAAGCCATGTCTGGTGTCAGTCCCTAGGAGATTTAATTTCGATTGACTGTGTGTCTGTCTGCTCTGTTTTGTTATTTTCAGTGGCAGAGCAGGACTGTAGAGCAACATGTCTTCTTAGAAGAGATGTCCATCCTTAACAAAACTAAAACTTACATTTCAAGTGAAGGGAGATGTAGAAAGCAAGAAGCAAACAAATATAAAAGCAAAACCAAAAAGCTCCCAAAAGCTTTCACAATTCATTGAGAAATTTGTAGTCCACTTTACATAAGAACTTTCTTCCCTTCTCCACCCATAACTAAATAGTGTGCAGCTTCTTTCTGAGGCCATTTTACTAATTTTTTCTGCTGAAAATCTGTATTTTACCACATGCTCAAGACTATTTCCTCCTCCCCAACTGCTGATCACCACTACTATTCTAACAAAGATGCCATATAACAATTAATTGCTTTGCTTTGTATTATAGCTCATCAACTTGTTGGAAGCTAGGAAAAATGAAATAATGGGGGTCACTTCTGGAAAATGAGTTTATTTTCATGCCAGCTGCAGAAAATGAGCAAGTCTGGCTTCATGCCAGTTAAAGGGATGCTGTAAGAGGTTTCTTTCTGTTTGCATGATGCACAAATGCCTATCTGAAGTTACACATGCATATACACACATGACGTTACATGTTTGCAATATAAAAAAATTACTATTGTGAAAAATAGGCTAAATTTCACGTCTTACTGTCTTTTGCCCTACATTCCTTCCTTTATATTTTTAACTTATATCAAACTGTCCTTTTCTTGTGCATTTATCTTTTTGAAAATGGTTTATTAATTTAACATAAATACGACCGAACAGATACTTTACAGGTAAATGACCTGGAAACCAAACATTACTGAATTGCTTTAGAGTTTGTTTGAAGTTTTTAGCCTTTTAAAAGCAAGTCTGATTACCTGCCTCATCTATTTGTGAAACATTAAATGATTAAAAGTTTGATACAAATGGAAGGAACCACAAAGATATTTTCAAGCACTCAGCACCTGTGTACTGCGTTTTGATTAATGTGTCTTAAATCCCCAAGAAAGCTGAGCTCTATAGACTTAGCAGATTACTTAATGGCAATATTTGTTAAGGTACTGCCATAAGTCAGTTTGGAAGTAACTGATGACTAAACTCTTCATTGAGGAGAGAGGATACAGCTTCTAACAACAATACATTGTTGAAAATAATTTCTTCACTGAGACATAAATCTCTGTGTAGCACTTAACTTGGACAGTGCCTTTAACTTCCATACTTCTGCCATGTATGAAGTGGCTGTTTCTTGTTATAATTTCAGAAAATATGAATCAAGAAAAGAAATTATGAGAAGAGAAGGAAAACCTTTTTAATATTGAAATGTGTGAGCTTTAAAAGCGAAGAAAAAATAGAGAGCGCAACTGATAAATAAATGAAACAAGGTGTAAAGAATTATTAATGTTTTCATTATTTCATACCATTTCTCTTCTGTTGCAACTGATTTCCATAGTAATATAGTTAGCTCAAAATCTGTCTTTGCATATAAGGTCTCCATAGAAAAAGCAAATGTGAAAATGGCAATATTTTCAACATTTCTTTTCTTTAATAAAACTAACATTTTCAAATCTGCCTTTATTAAAACACAATAAATACCATCAATTTTTGACATGAAATCTCATTACACACTGTAAATATTTATCACTTTGCAGAAAGAAGATTATACATTAGTTCTATTCATTCGATTCAACTCTGAGTAAGAATGAATTCATGTTTTATTTTTCTTCATCTATTTCAAAAGACCCAGTTGCTGTAAGAAAATGAAAGAAATACTTTTTGTTGCTGCTAACAGATAGGCACAGAGAAATATCTCAGAGGTAAGTGCTCTGACACACTGTTTCTTGACCCTGCAATTACTCCCTGTCATTGCCATTTATGATCTCACAAAGTCCCATTGATTTCAAAGGCAGTCAGTTCATGAAGACCTCTTTAGAAAAAGAAGATACTAACCTTTCCGTTTCTAGAATTTGACTTCAAACATGGTGTGAGGTTACAGGGGAAAAAAAAAGAAAATGTGATTATCTTATTTTCCTTTTACCTTTGTAACAGAATCAATGTTATATTAACCAGTAGAGTTCAGAACACAGAAAAACCTCTGTTCACGAAGCTCAGAATTGGAATAACAGTGGTGTAACAGCAGGACCAGGTGAATAGATGAAAAAAATTGTGGAAGCCTATGTTTTGCCCACCTGTACTAACCAACATGAGGACTCTTTATTATTCTTTTCATTAAATCTAACCCCGAGTATTTTAAATCAATGTTTAAGCTTCAAATTTCTAACTTGTGTAAGTGGCGTGTTTTCTGAGAAAACCATTCTTGCAGATCTGTTGCTCTTAGAATTTATGGTTTTACCTAGATAACAATTTAGACCATATCCTGTTGCACAGCCTTTGAAAGATTCTGCAAGTATCACCATTTAGGTGCACATGTTCCATAAGTCTCACACAAAGCCTTTGAAGAATGCTTTTGCTAACCTACGTACAGTTAAGAACAAAGAAAGTGGGCTTCCTCCCCTTTCAGAGGAGCACAGTCTTTGCAGAATAAAACAATTTCATCACATGCAAAGAGAATTTGACACATTGCTCAAGCAATTTTAAATTCTGTGACAGCCAGTCAACCACTCTCTTAATAAACAAGAAAAAAAAAAGTAAATAAAAGTATGGAGCTTTCATCCACAATTAACTCTTATGCCAGGCTCAAGTATAAATCATGGTGCACAAGTGGGAGAGGAGTGGCTGGAGAGTAGTCCCACAGAAAGAGATCTGCGGGTGCTGGTCAGCAGTGGGCTTAATAGTGAGTTCTTTCAGTCCAGAGGGCAAACTCCATCCTGAGGTGCATCAAACACAACATCACCAGCCAGTCAAAGAGGTGATTATCTCACTGTATTCAGCGTTGTTGCAGCCTCACCACAAACACTGTGCACAGTTCTGGGCCCCACAATTGAAGTAAGATGTGAAGGTCCTTGAATGTGTCCAAAAGAGGGCAACAAAGCTGGTGACAAGGCTTAAAGGAATGTCCTGTGAGGTGTCACTGAGAAAACCGTGTTTGTCTAGTTTGGAAAGTCTCTGTACTTTTCTGTGGAGGGGAGGCGGAGAGGGAGGTGCTTATCTCTTAGCAGCTGGGATGCAGTGATAGGATGTGCGGGAATGGTTCAAACCAGCAGAGGTTCAGACTGGAAATATTTCTTTACAGAGGGGGTGGTCAGACTCTGCAACAGGCTTCCTAGAGAGGTGGTTGAGGCTGTCAGTGCTTTAGAGGCATTGGACAATGGCTTCAATAACACGCGTTAATTCGGTCAACGATGAATTAGTCTGGCTGTTGGCCTAGGTGGCCATTGTAGGTCCCTTCCAAATGAAATATTCTATTCTAGTCTATTCTTGATAACAAAATATCTATAACTGTAAGGTGAACGTGAAAAAATAATATAATTCTGAATGACAACCTGGACACAAAACACTACTAAGTAAAATTTACTTATTTGTAATCATGTGAGAATCAAAAAGAACTATGGATGAATTCAGTCAGAAGGATACCAAAATCTCTTAGCCCATGACTTCATGATTCACAGTATAACAGAATTTTTAGGATTGGAAGGGACCTCTAGAGATTGTCTAGTGCAATGCCCCTGCCAAAGCAGGGTCACCCAGAAGAAGTTGCACAGGAACACGTTCAGGTGGGATTTGAATGTCTCCAGAGAGGGAGACACCACAACCTCCCTTCTGGGTTGCCTGTTCGAGTGCTCTGCCATCCTCAAAGTAAATAAATTCTTCTTCTTGTTAAGGTGGAGCTTCTTGTTGTTTAGTCTATGGCCATTGGTCCTCATCCTGTCACCCGGCACCAATGAAAATGGTCTGGCATGGCCTCTTGGCACCTGTCTTTGAGATATTTGTATGAATTAATGAGATCTTCTCTCAGTCTTCTCTAGGTTAAACAGGCCCAGCTCCCTCAGTCTCTCCTCATAAGAGAGGTGCTCCAGACCCTTAACCGTTTTTGTGGCACTCCACTGGACCCTCTCCAGTAGTTCCTTATCTTTATGATACCATGGAATCCAGAACTGAACACAGTACTCCAAATGTGGCCTCACTAGGGCCAAGTAGAGGGAGAGACTCAGCTCCCATGACCTGCTGGCCACACTTTTCCCGATGCACCCCAGGATACCATCGGTCCTTCTGGCCACCAAGGCACCTGCTGGCTCATAGTCAACTTGTCATCCACAAAGACTCCCAGGTCCTTCTCTGCAGAACTGCTGTCTAGTACTTTAAGTTCCAAGCTGTAGTGGTACTTGGGAATATTCCTCAACCAGGTGCAGTACCGTACACTTGCCCCTGTTGAGACTCATGAGGTTTATCTGCCCAGCTCTCTAAACTATCAAGGCCCTGCTGAGTGGCAGCACAGCCTTCAGGTATATCAGACACTCCCTTCAGTTTTGTATCATCAGCAAACATACTGAGAGTACTTTTTATCTCTTCATCCAGGTTGTTGATAAACAAGTTAAATAAGGCTGCACTCAGTGTTGATCCCTGGGGAACATCACTGACTATAGGCCTCCAGCTGGATTCTACTCTGCTGATCATGACCCTCTGAGCTCTGCCATTCAGCCAGTTCTTGATCTTCATCATCTAATCCAATTTCCTGAGATTACCTACAAGGATGTCATGGGAGACAGTGTCAAGAGTCTTGCTTAAGTAAAGGTAGACAACAACCTCGGCTCTCCCCTCATGGGCTCATTCTGCCATGCCATCATGGAAGGCTAACAGATTGGACAAGCATGATTTCACCTCGGTGAATCCATGCAACTACTCCTGATGACCTTCATTTCTTCTACATGCTTACTGATGACCTCCAGAATGGTCTGTTCTATCACCTTTCCAGGGATGGAGGTGAGTCTGTCTGGCTGGTAGTTTTCTGGGTCCTCCTTCTTCCCTTTTTCAAAGATGAGAGTAACATTGGCCCTTCTCCAGTCATCAGGCACCTCTCCCATTCTCCATGATTTTTCAAAGATGATGGGGTGGCTTAACAACAACATCTGCCAGCTTCCTCAGCGCTCATGGACGCATCCCATCAAGGCCCATGGATTTATGGGCATTAAATCTGCCTGGCCGATCTGTAACCCAACCCTCTACAACCAAAGGAAAGTCTTCCTTTCTCCAGCCTTCTTCTCCTACCCCTGAGGTCTGGGACTCCTAAGGGCTGACCTCAGCAGAAAAGACTGAGGCAATGAAGGCATTCAGTAGTTCCACTCTCTCTGTGTCTTCCAGTACTAGGACATCCATCTGTTTCAGCAGGGGCCCTGCATTTTCCCTAATCTTGCTTTTGCTGACGTACTTGTAGAAGTCCTTCTTGTTGTCCTTGATATCTCTTGCCAGACTCCTTCCAAGCGGGCCTTGGCCTTCCTCATTGCAGAAGATGACAGAAGTTCGATGAAATGAAGCAGTCCTTTTATAGGGATAGTGAAAAGTAAAGGATTTATTTCTGTCGTGAGCTTCATTCCTCTGCCTGACAATTTAGTCTCACAAATTTATCAAACTCTGTCTCTGATTTGTTTAAAGTCCTCTTTTTCTGCTGCCAAAAGTTGCTCTTTGGATGACACACAAACAACAGAGCTACTCTTGTCTTTTAAGAAGTTGAAATGTGTAAAGGAAAAGCAAAGGATAATTTAAAACTTAATGGAGTGAGGATTGTGATATTTCCAAACTCCAATTTTGGGCTAACAAAAAAATGAAAAAACTTCATCATAGTTTCACCTCCGTTGTTCTTTATTTTAGCAACCTCAGTGTCAACTATACAAAACATGACAGTACATTTGTAGACCCAAAAAAGCTGAATACTTTTTTTTTAAAATCAGAAAGAATTTTTAAAAATTATACCTGCAATTCAAGCTACTCCACACTGGAGTTTCCCTAAAGAATTTTACTCTTGCAGTTCTGGTCCACATGAATGTGCAGGGTCTTGTTATTTCTATGACTTCTTCTGGTCCACATGAATGTGCAGGGTCTTGTTATTTCTATGACTTCTATTGTCATCAGTAAAGTGTTGAATACTATGCACGAAATGCAGCTTTGGCAATTTACCTGTCAAACAGTAAGAACACTGAAAGAACATCTTTGAAAGATTCTGAATATATATAAATTCAATTTTTTTTTTCTGTTCTGATGAGTATTCCAAAGTTAGAAGATAATTCAACTGATTAAATGACCTACAGTTATTCTTTGTGGTTTTTTTAAAGTACTCTGTGTTTCACTATATTTAAATCTAAACTTACGTAGGTAATCAAATTTACCATTACTGTTTGAGTGTCTCCTTTAGATAGTGATTTTTTTTCATGGAATAATGACTTTCATTTCTAAGAAGCCTTAGCAGTGCAAAAATAAATAAAAACTAATTAAAAATAGCAATTATGATTAAAAAAACACACAGAAATGAGATTATTAGAAGCTTCCAATGTAAGTTTGAGTTTTAAAAAATGGATGAATATTTATCTGTAGATCGATGAGTTTGAATTTCATCTAAACAAGTCTGTCCATCCTTAGTTCTTTCAGTCACCTTCATTATTCATATACCTAAACAACTATGTTAACAAGTACTTCTAATTGCCATATGGAACTAGAGCTCTGAGAGAGATATTTATATGAAACAGAAACTGTAGAAAAGGATATTCTCTTCTTTATTAATCTGATGCCAACGTTTTGCTAATTAAACCACCACATGTCTCATGTCACTTCCTACGTAGGTCACTGGAAGAGGAGATACATTTGGGCAACCTTAAGGATGAATCCCAGGAGAGCATCCCACAAACGCATGCTATTTAAGCTTGCAAGTTTATTAAACAAATCACAGAATATATTGCAGTCTAAATCACAGACGTGGCATGACACAATTAGAAGATTTATTGATTCTTTGGGCTAGAGATCTCACAGCTTGCACTGGGAGCTCTACACCCACCAGAACCAACAGATTTGCTTCATCACAAGTAATATTTCTAAACTAGTGCAGGGAAGTTTATAAAGTTGAAACTGCCTGACTTCAACTTTGCTTGTTTTCAACTTTGCTTCTATTTTAACCTAACTATAAACTGAACACATTTTGTATTAGTCCCCTGTCTCACCACCCTGAATTATTGGCACTCAGCCTGCAATAACAGAATCACTGTATGAAGCAAAGGAAAAAAAAAATAAACAATATTTTCTGCATTCTAGCTACCATCTGCCTGTATTAGAAGTTCTTACCTCTTTATATAGTCCTTCGTTGCTTATTGAATAACGGTGGTCAGAATAATGGTCAGGACTTCTACACAAACACAAGATACTAAAAAAGCTTGGCTATGTCCTCTACATTGTATTTCCAATAAAAAATGACTGATTAGGACTGAATTGTCTGTTTTCCAGAACTCAACTTAGGTATGAATCCGTTCTTTCCAACAATGTCTTGGAGTTCACTACTTTACAGCAAAGACATTTCTTCTGAAAACCTACTTTTTTGTTTCCATTGTGCCATGTAAAAGTGCCAACATTTCTGTCAACAGAAACCCGAATCAGCATTCTGTTAAGTTCGATGAAGAGTCATGAGGATGCCTAAGGGACTGGAGCACCTCATATATAAAGAAATGCAGAAAGAACTGCAGCTGTTTAGCCTAGTGATGAGAAGGCTCATGGGGCATCTTATTAATGTATACCTGAAGAGGAGGTGTAAACAGGACAAATTTAAACTCTTTTCAGTAGTGTCCAGTGACAGCACAAGAGGCTCCATCTAAGCATAAGGAAGCACTTTTTTACTATGAGGACGACTGAACTTTGCAACAAGTTGTCCAGAGAGATTGTGGAATCTCCATCCTGGGAGATATTAAAGAAAAACAAACATCCAGAAACGTTCCTGGGTAACTGGCTAAATGTGACCCTGCAGAGGGGTTGGACCAGAAGCCCTCCAGGGGTGCCTACCAACCTCAATCATTGAGTGATGCTGTGATTCTGTGATTGCATGATAAAATCTGTCTGTAGTGGAACAAATTTTTCTCCTTAGGCTCTGTGGATGAAGAAATCTCTGTCAGTTCTTCACAGACAAGCAAGTAACATTGTCATCTATTTTTCATCTGAACCATAAATGTTAAAGGCTCACACTAATTCTGTGTACTGGTTACCTGCCATGGTCTCATTCATACCAGTGGTCCATGAATCACTCTTTAACTCTGAGAGTAGTCCCTGCCACTGCTATAATGTAACTGAAAGAAACCACTCTTGTCAATCTTTCTGCTCTCACGTAAAGAATGAAAGCCATCACAGAATCATAGAATGGTTTGGGTTGGAAGGGACCTGAAAGATTATCCAGCCTCTCTGCCGTCAGCAGGGGCACCCTCCACTGAGGTTGCTCGGAGCCCCATCCAGCCAGGCCCTGTCATAATCATTTAGGTACTCAAGACTGATAAGCTAGGTGAACCAAGGTTACTTACATGGTAAAACTTGGTGGCTTAAAGCTGGTACCTGTCAAATACCTTTGTGATGGCAACTGACATCAGATATGACTGAAGTGCTTGTGCTGAGGTCTTATTCTCTTTCTACAGAGTTGTGCATTGTGAAAAAAAGGTAACTAGCAAAGAAAAATCAGAATTGTCAAGGACAATAAGAAAAGAGCTAAGGAATAAAAGCATCCTTTTACTTTTTAGTGCTGTTTAAAAGTGAGGCACCCTAGAATCAGCGATAGCTCAAGGCAATTTTGAATGCCTGACTGCCTCATCCATTCACATCAGCTTTTGACCTCAGTATCCACAAGGTACTAATAAAAAGCATAGCATCTTAATTTTAGGCATAAGAGACTCTTTTGACTTCATTAGGGTTGAAGGGATGCTGCTTTGGATGGAGCAAGTACTTCTGAGTGTGCTTAACTTTAAGCACAGAAGTAATTCCATTGTTTTCATTGGCTTTCAAAATTAAAAACATGCTTGAGTACTTTACTAGAATGGATTTCAGCACAGAATTTCTGGTGGTTCCCCACAGTCATAATAATGGAAATTCTGAAATGGGGGGAGAAAAATAGAAGATTTAGCAGCTTTATGGTACATTAAAATAATATTTACTCTGCTTAAACTTTTTTCTGAAATAAGTACACCAGTGCTCTTTAGCTTTTTTGGTTGTCTTTTTTTTTTGATCATTGTTGTTGTTTTGATGTTTTCTTAAGAAATATTGCACATCTGCAGTGGACCATATTTTGTTACTACAACAAAACAAAATTCTGTACATGTGTTTAGGAGGGCCTTAACAAATTACTGGTTTTAAGTGAGTGGGTTTTTTTCATTACATGTCTGTTTTTGTCAGTCCCAATCTTCTGAACATGTGAAGTGGCCATCTTCTCAAAATTAATTCGAGCCTTTCTGTTTTAAAGTGTTCAATCTATGCAACAAATATCTCGCTTTCTCCTGGGAAGCTTTTCCTTTCAAGATGTCAAATTACATGTGAAGGGCTAATTTCCATCTGGAGACCTTATCAGTGAGGATCTTTCTTCTTCACAACCTTGGGGGGAAAATGTTTTCCTCTTGCATAACTTTTTTTTTTTTTTTAATCTAGGCCAGTCTCTAGAGCTGTAAGAAAATGTCTGATCCTGACTGCTCAAGCATTTTGACCCATCCATTTCATCATAGGTTCCACTTTAAAGCAAATCTGCAAAAGTAGTTTCTTCATGTTCTCTAAATATTTGAGAATTCCCTCAGGGTGTTTCTGAGTTTTCACAACACATTTTTGTGTGGGAAAATTATCAGCCTTTTTTATGGTATATGGTATATATGGTTAAACTAGTTTTGTCACAAAACATTAGTTAAACCATATGGCAGAAGTCATGTCTTATTTCTTCTCTACCATCAAATACTTAAGACAACATGATATATCAGCCCAAATCAGAAAAAAAAGTATAGTTCATCAGAAACTGCAGAAGATGTACTTTAGTGTAATTCCCTAAATTTAGGTCAAATCTCTAATCTGAGTTTGTATAAATTACAAAATCTACATTCTTTTGGGCCTATGTTTAGCTGTAGACTGTGGTACAAAAGTATCGTAAGTAATTTCGCTTACTGGATTGACAACCAAACTATGGTGTCTTCTAGAAGCAACCTATTCACCAAAACTTTGGAAAAAAAAAAAGCCCCCTTTTCACTACATTTGTAGTACAGCCTACTCAGCTTCACCATCTTCCTTATCTCATATCTCTGTATATTCCTAGAAAAATAGCCCCCAATTTGACTCTGTGCTCTGCAATCAAACTAAGCCAAATTAATTCACAATGAACTATCTTTCTAGGTTATCAGTAAAACTAATTCACTATCTTCAGGAACAAACATAATATATAAAAACACTCACAGTTTAAGTACTGTTCATAATATTCATTCTAGAGTGCCTTGAAAGTGCATCTCAAAATACAATTTGAAACTTACAGTCTTTGACAACTAAACTGTCCTTGTACAAACTTGAGAGAACACAGAAAGAAAAAAACCCAAGGAGTTTCTATTCAGTTGGTTGTTTTCACTCGCAGTGGAACATTCAAGTCTGAATTTTTTATTTTTGGTCTAAATTTATATTTCCTATTAATGTTCTACAACATACGCTTTTCAATTTTCAGGTAGTACCCTTGGTATTTCAAATAAATATGTGACAGAAGAAATTATAAGGTGACTTTTCTTAGCTTGTTCAGTACAAGATTCACATTCTTACACCAAAAAATTATAAAAATATACACCTCTTTTTATATTTACATTGGTAGCATGAAGACAGAAAGGTTTGAAGTAATTTTATGACAACCATGTTTTATGATATTATTTTATTCTTTTCTTATTTAAGTCTTTACCAAACGTCTTAAATGAGAAAACAAAAAATCAAAGGATTTTATGTAGCACAGTTTCCATCTCTGAGCTTCGAAAGCTAGCTAATCAAACAATGACCTTATTTTTTAATAGAGGGGGCAATTGAAAATCATTGAACAGCCCTACCCCCTAATGATTTTTTTCTCAGACATAATTATAATAATTAGCATTATAAAGTGCTAATTATCTTTGGACACGAAGGACTTACACACCAGAGACAGAAGTCCACATTAAGTAAAGAGGATTTTGTTTTCTTCTGTCACCATTTTTTTTTCCCTTTGTAAAGAGGTAGAGGACACTTAGCACATCAGTCCTCCTTTCTGAATGTTCACATTTTGTTATTGCTCTATGACCAATCCCAGTGCAGCAGCAGATCTGTTCTTAAAAACTATGTGGATTGATTTAGCAGTACACAGCTCTAGATCTGAACTAACCCAAGATTATCTCCTTATTTTAGTGGACTTCACATTGTCCAGTAGTAAAGACCTTGGATTATTCTAAAGGGTTGCCTCAGTCCTAGTCAGTCCTGAAGGGATTGGACTAATTTTGTTAGCAGGCAGTATAATTTTCTCATAAATTCTTCCTTATTGATACAGCAGGAGGAAGGTCTCAGTCCCCTCAAGAATTACCAGAGTGATGTTTTAAAGAAGGATTTTAATGCACACTGCATATATTTTAAAATCTGGAATGAAAACATCATAACCATGATATAAAGAATAAAAGATTGGGAGTTATTTTTCTTTACTTCATCTACTGAACCTTACATCTGTCCCTGGCTAAATAATCCTTCTTCTGTCCCTCACACTGGATATCATTGCTTGAAGCATGAATCATTTGTCCTTTGCTCCTACAGGCTACAAATATTGTCTGGATCTTCCCCTGCATGTTGACAGTCCTTCTGCAGTGAGCACTGCTATTTCGGTCAAGTGTTATTCCCAATCTCTCATCTTTCTTTCCACTGAAAATAAGACTTTGGTCTCACTCATTCTCCCTCAGGAGGTGAGTCTCACAACTATAAAATTAAAAGATAATATTCATATATATGTAGTTCCTATAGTCATCGTGGTGTCTCAGTCATCACAGATTTATTTAAAAGGTTTATTCTTCCTGGAACTACATCTGAGCTGCCTTCACTGATGACTTTCTGCATTAAATATTTATAGTATATCCTCTCCTTTAACGATAGCAGGTTACGTGTTCCAAAGAAATTGGAAACTGCTTGTAGCATGTGGAGCACAGATAGATTTTTCTGGATATTCAAGGTAATAAATGGAATGACTGCAAGAGTTAGTCCTCAACATTTGTGTTCTGTTTATGCTAGAGAACACCTACTATCCATCTCTCATAATATTATCTGGACCATCATCAAAGAGTCAAACTTCTTCTATCAAGGATAGTATGAAACCACTCTCTAAACACCAGCTGAAATGTCCCCCAACAGTATTCCTCAAACAATTTGCACTAAATTCCTTTGTAAAAGACTAATTATTTTTCAGATTGCTATGTTGTTTCCTGGGGTCTGAGCCAATCAACTTAATTTTTCTTTGAATTGTGAAAGTCCTATCTGGATTAGGAAGACACCTTTCTCTCAGAGGCTGTGGCTTTTCTTCCATCTCATTTTTTTTATAACAAGGTACAGGTCAACAGTGATGACTTTTGAAGACAACAGTGATGACAAGTATAATTACCTTTTAAATTGGTATAAAAATATATTCTCATATTCTCCCACAGTAAGACTGGCAGAATAGTTTTCCACACTGTCATACAGCTCCTCTGGTTGTATTGCCTTTGAAGTTTATCATCCAGTCAGCTGCACCAGTCATTTAAAATCACAGATGCTACTTTAGCGTTTGATTGAATGACTATGTAAGTATTTTTGGTATATATTTTATACACACACACACACACACACACACACACACGCTCACTCTTATATGTTTTCCTGACTTCTCTTTGTGAGAAAAAGCTTTGGGGAAAATAAATGGAATAGTAAATGGAATATAGCCAAACAAAATTTGTTAAAAGGGTCTATAAAATCTCTGCTTAAAATGTATTGAAGTAAGTTCAGATTCTCTTTAGCATATTCATCCACTTTCAAGTTTCTTATTTTTGATGTCTTCTTGGTTGGCAAAGGAACTTCATGGCACTCAGTACAAACTTGTAGTACTGACTGTGTTGGATCAAGACCTAATATCATTCATTAGAACAAAAAAGGCATCTTCTAATAGTTAAGACTCCCTTTCTTCATGTCTGTGTCTTCTTCTTTTTTTTTTTAATATTTTACTTTTTTTCTTGTTTGGAAGGTTTCTTCCTTCTAATAAAAATACATAAGTACAAACCT
This sequence comes from Oxyruncus cristatus, assembly GCA_013399855.1. Taxonomy (NCBI): domain Eukaryota; kingdom Metazoa; phylum Chordata; class Aves; order Passeriformes; family Cotingidae; genus Oxyruncus; species Oxyruncus cristatus. Next base: position 216,162 of record VXAY01005269.1, on the reverse strand, counting down.
AAGGATAAGAGGGAATTAAAGGAATATGATATGAATAGAATACATCACGCTAAGCATCTCAAACTGGATACACTCACAGGAGTAATGAAAAGCAAATATAACGTCATCATCTACTTCCCATATGAACAATCAAGGGAGTCAAAATCTAGCTAAACCAGAAAGAGTAAATAGTTTAGTGATGAAAAATTGATATAAAAAGTTCAGTGAAAATATAAATATCCTCTGGGCTGTCAAAAGCAATTGGTTCAGCTCAATCTGGTAAATCTACTTTTAATGATAATGGCAACAACTTTTGCTTTTTATTACACTTTACATAAATTTATGAGCTTTATACTTCAAACCAAATAGAATATATTTGTCTCTGTATCAGGTTTTAAAGTTACCACATGTCTTGGAAACCTACCTAGAAATACAAGAATATAATGGTAGTCGTAACCCATTTCTACTAGGTTGGAAATGGACTTCTTGTGTCATAAGATTGCTGTTAATTCAAAGGAAGAGGATGAACATACAAAGCAGCACTTTAAGTGGTATTTAGTTTTCCTAAATAGCTAAAAATACTCATGACAGTTTATAGTTATGGGAAAAACCCTTCAGTTTAGAATTGAGGGAGTTTTTGGTCTTGTTTTTGGTTTTGTTTTGTTTTGTTTTTTTTTAATAATGCCTTTTATACTAGACTACATATTTACAAATGACCCCTAGCAAGTTGCATGAGACCGTGTCAGTTCAATTCTATAAGCAGTCAGATTTTTGAGGCATTTCCAGTAGATGCAGAAAGTTTATTTGTGGTTATTACATTCCAAATATCTGATAATTTTTTCCCCAAGAAAACTACTGAAGTCAATGGTATGTATCCAAAAAGAAGGGACCAATAAATCAATAGGCATATATAATACTACCAGAAACACTACTAAAAATACCTGGCTTTACTAAAACACAAAGTAAAATGTTGGTGTCATACACCAATAACAAGTAAATGTTATTTCATAAGCAAGTGTACTACTAAATTCAATCCAGTTCACATAATTTTTGTGATTCCTTATCTTTTAACAGTGACATTTTGTCAGGACTTAAATGAAAAGCTGATGTCCCCATGATAAGAAGCATCAGCTTCATCTAAGGCTGCAGATACCTCAGTACACATTGAATCATGTCAAGCCTGAAAATTTACCCTGCTTTCTTTTTTGTCTTAACCTTTGACCAGCCAAGCTTTACAGAGTGATGTTTAAAAAAGTTACTGTTTCATTCTTCATCATGTTTCTACTCACAAACTATGATTACCCTGGTTTACTCATCGTCTGGGTGAATGAGAGCATGCATTCCTATTACATTTCTGTCACTGCTTCTAGAAATTACAGGTACATCATGCAAGCATTATATTTCATACAGTCCCAGTTTATGAGCTTCATGTTTTTCTGATTCTTTCTTGTTTCCAACCATTAAGTCAAATCCAAATGTGCTTAACTCCAGGTTCATTTGAAATTTAAAAAAAAAAAAAAAAAAAAAAAAAATAAAGGCTGAAAANGATTTGAAATTAAAAAAAAAAAAAAAAAAAAAGAAAAATGAAGGCTGCAAGATACTACAGTCTTCTCAGGCTTTAGCCTGATAATACCTAAACCCACATATGTTGTCTGTACAGAGTCCTTATATTTAGAAAATACAAAATACCCTATATAAAATTTGCCATTTTGAGTATTGTATGTAACACAGCACACATATTCAGAATCTGTAGGACTTTCAGTGCTGCCAATCAATACTGTGCCTTTCCCCATGTCTTTAAACTTCTTTATAGTGGGATTTCAAAAATTGCCCCAAAAGTACCAAGGACAAGCCATTTTGCTAATTCATTTTCAGTATTTGTGGAAGAGTCAAGGAGTTGGTGATGGGAAATTAATGTTTCTAATTTTCCTAGAATTGGTATTATTTGACCTCAGCTGTTTTCCTTATGGACTGAAAATAAATTTTCTTATTATAAATCTCATATGTACAAAGACAGCCTGAATAGTTATTTCAACACAGCACAGCAAAATGCCTCAAACACCCATAGAACTTACGGATTATATTTGCCAGTTAAGGATTTAAGAAGCAAAACCCAAGTAGGAAGTGCCACATAGAATTATTTTACACAGCACAGAAACCATTATGCAATATGGCCAGCCTAGCATTGCTCATGTTTTTGTGTGAGAGAAGAAGGCTGTTTTCTAAATATAGATAAAAATAATGATGCTCTTAGCCAATAACTCATGACAGAGAGGTAACATATGTGATCATAATGCAGTGGGAGCTGCATGACACAAAGAAAAGATGAGCAATACCACCATATAGAGTTACAGCCCCTTATTGCCATTATAAAACATCTTTATTGGAAAGGAAAATGCAATATTTTGGTAGAAAGAGGAGATGAAGTACTAGTACAAGGGAAATTTTTCATAAGCAACATTCGAATTTACAACTTTCTATATGTGTCCTGCTGTGCTCATGGTCCATCAGAAGACAGATGTCTAAGGCTACCCTGATTGTTATACAAGGCAATGATGGGGTGACATTTTTAACCTCAAAACAGAGCCAGGCTTTTAAATAAGAAAATACAAGCACTAAAATTCCTGTTTTCTTCTCATCTCTCCATTTCCTTGAAAGAATTTTGTTTTATGAGTGTTTAGTCAGGAAGGATAATTTTACTGTCTGTCACATTTCATTTCAAATAATATAAACTGCTCAAATAGACTCGAGGGCCCAAACTTCGATGGATTTTAAAGGTAGGGCACTAGGCCCAAGCTGTTATTCTTCTGTTAGTTGAGCAGGAAACTGATAATCCATGCCTGCCAATGTTCTTTTGAAATAACGTACACATTCAGTTTTAAGCTCTTTGGTTATTATCTGACTCAAGGCAACTATACTCTTGCTCCCAACTCCACTAAAGCCCATGATAAAAATCAGTTTTATAATGTGAACCTGAGTACAGCATGTGAATTCATTGGTATTCAAGATCAGCCTCAGGGAACAAAACTGAAATATGCTGGATTTTTACTTTTAGCCAGCACCTGAAAGAATGCTAACTGAAATATTTTCTACTTTGTCAATGGGTGAGGGGTTACTTTGGTCATTCCTACATGTATTTCCTCTGCATAAGGCCCTGCACACCTTTAAATGAAGGTTCTGTTGAACAACTATTTTTCATTTTTTTGGCATTAAGCTTCTGAAACAAGTTCAAATGAGAGAACATACAGATGCCAAGAGTGAGTATGGTGATACAGGTATAAAAAAAAAAACAATTTTTGCTATTAGTAAGGCATTTTTTATATTCTCTATGCCCTTTCATACTATGCCTAGTGTGTCCACTCAAGCTATACAAGTCAAAGGCAGACCTAGTGTCAACATTTGCATAGGCTCTAAAGAACACTTCTGAATACAGAGAGATCTATAAAAGTTTAAAATAACTAATGCAATGCCCATCATTTTCATATTTAACTATATATATAAAAGAAATTCTTTTAAAAAACAAGGTTCAAAAACCACTTTGAGCAATGATCTGGAATTCCTTTCGCAGAAACCTCGTCACGGAGCTTCTCACCTCTGTACTTTAAATTTTTAAGAGAGGTAGCACCAATAACCCTCAGTTTTGTTTAAAAATAATTAATGTATGTCACTACACTATGAACAACTGGTACATTTTCAACTTCCATAAAAAACAGTGGACCACAAATCCTTTATTTCTGCAAAATCATATTTTTTCATCAACCTTTTTGAACTGAAAGAATCAGGAAAACCAAAACCTTTGTTGAAAAAAACAACCTATCTTGACTAGTGAAGAAACACCTGCAGCTTGACTCACATAATTTAAAGCAACTTATGTGAGCATTTATGTAGGTCATTGCTTGTTACGTGGGTGTGTGGGGGAGATACTGGTCCCGATACAGACTATAAGCACATCTCACAGTTTTATGCATACACTGGCCAGCCAACCCGTAGAATGGCAAAAAGTTCTACAGAAGAAGAGTTTAAAGGGCCTGAGAAAATGTGTAAAACCCCAGGTGTTACACATTTAGGTTACGGTGCCATCTACTCAGATTCCTGTGATCTCTCTAAGTATGGGAAGTTGTAGGTGTGCGTAGGCTGCAGTCTTCGTAAATCACGGGTAAGACTCCAAGCCTCCTCACAGACTTGGTGTGAACCAGCATTCCACACTCTGAGATACATAATCTCAGAAAGTACTGCATTCTTTACAAAACTCTTGTTACCACATATGAGCGGTAGGATAAACGCATGCTCTACCGCAGATGTGAGATAATACCCGTAGCGTGCAGTCAACGGAGACAGCATGTATAGAATGCAGCGTGGGATGAGTGGTGGGGCAGAGGTGCATTAACTCAGTGTAATGTTCTAGGCAAGGTGGTGTGCCATCTTCCCCTTTACCACTGAACAAACTCAAGTAACATTTTGTGTTATCCATTCTACCCGTGATATGAAGCCAGTGTTTGGTGAAGGCTCCTTTTTTAGAAACATCTCAAACTGCGTGTTAAACATAGACACCTTCTTCTCACAGAGGTGTGCTCTATCTTGCATTGATCAGAGTTTGTACATTTGTACTCTTTCACCAGCTGACCTTGTGGTAGATTTCTTTTTGCCAAGTTGTGGTATTCTCACATTCAGGGCTTGCCATCTGCCTACAGAACTATGCTCTTAAGTTCCCAGATAGCTCAGATGGAACTATATATGCTCATCAGAGGGTAAAGAGCTGAAAGGTTAATTCCTGGATAAAGTGAAGAATGTGCATTTTGCTTCAGTAATAAATATAGTTAATAAAGTTACTGTGAGCCAAATACAGTAGATATTGTTAGCTTTTTAATGCTGGAAGATGATAGATGAAGGGAGTTAATAATTTTACTGCAGTTTAGAGTAGATAGCTTTTTGCTAAATACAGTTTCAGGACATTATACTGTTTTATGCAAATATGCATTAAAAATTACTTTATTTGTATTTTATACATGATTTATAAAAGGACATCTTTTATTATGTTGAATTCGATTTTGATTCATTTAAAACATCTCTGTGTAACCTGTATGAAAATCTCAACTATACTAAATCCAAAAGTCCTTCCATCCCATTCCCTATTTAGAAACACTCGGTACACCAGTCAACAGATTCAAAACAAATATAGTATCTTATAACAAGCTACAGATGACAGGTCACTTTTTTTTTTTTTTCCTGAAGGAAAAGAGAAGCACCAGAAAGAAAAACCGATCCACAGTCTAAAAAAAATAATATTTCTTTTCTCTCAACCTTACAACAATGAAATAATGAACCTGAAGCCTTTTTTTTTTTAACAAGTGGGAAGGACAGAAATGTAATAAATAAAGTGGTTACAGAACTTTCTCATAGGACTCATCATAATGGCATAATGCTTATCAACTGAAAATGTCAGATGGGATCTTTAAATGGCAATTGGTTCATGAACACAGATGTCAGCAAAGAACTAACGGATCAGTTCTTAAATGTTACTAGACTGACCTTATTAATGGCCTTAATCTGCATTGATTTCATAGTCAGACCTCCAAGGTACTGCTAACTAATATAAAAATGCTCTGAAGAAATAAGATTGCAGTAGCTCAGACTAATATGAAAAAGTACTGAGTAAGAGAAAAAGCCCAATGATACTTCATGTATGGAGCATTCCAGTAAGTAAACTTAGGAATCGTGATGGGATTTACTGCTTTTCCATGTTCAGCCTGGGTAAGTAAGGACGTAGCTCCAGGTTACTGCATCATGAAACAGGAGACTATCCATGCAGAAAGCACAGCCAAGAATGCTATTAAAATGGACATCAGTACAGAGGTGGTCAAACTTTTACTGGATAAACCAGATTATGTCTGTCTGCATTATGTTGTCAGCGATGCTAAGACTACGCTATTTTCAGTGTTGACTTTCATAGCCCATGCACAATTCCAGCCCCAAAGTTAGTTAGTTCATGTGGATCCGGATGGAGTGTGGCACCACACACAGTAAGCACATCCCAGACCAACACACGTTTTGCAAACAAATTTTCTGCTGGGGATAGATTTGAACTGTAAGAGCCAAGTCAGATGCTCCAAACTTCTGTTGTTTTTAAAACATGCCTTTAAGCACCCTTTTCATAAAATGTTCTTAATATTTACAATATTTCACACTAATTTTGTAATTACAACTTTCATGGTTTTATTAAAATTTGGGAGGAAGGAGGAATAGTTCTCCAAAACCCTGAGATGTCTGAATATTAGTTAATTTTGGCTAATATGGGCAGCTACATTGAGGAACAGAAATGAACAGGCACTGCTAAAAGGGAAGCACTTATAAGAGATTATATTGTCCTCCTGTCAAGTATATGTTGTTCCTATATTTATTTGTAATAAAACAAATTAGCAACATCCCAAACAGAAATGCACAAAAGTTTATTTGTCAGCACTCTAAATTCTTGTACCAGAGAAAGAATTATTCCAGTATTTGGGTTTATCCCTCTGGTTGTGTTTTCAAGGCCAAATTAAAGATAAAATAAAGAAGCAACATGTGGAAGTTTACCACTAGTTCATGATTTGGTCACACACACAAGTCTTCCAAGCACATTGTAAGAACAGTTTTAATCACCATTGTTTCTGCTTCTAATATCAAAAAAGATTGTGTACCTTTGAGATGATATTGGTGTGCCCCAAATCTCCTCTCCTTTAGCTACCTATATCAAATGGCCTAATAAAAGGTTAGGTCTCTCCCAATTGGCCTTGTCACTCTTATAGATTTTCTGTAATTTTTGACTTCTCAAAATCAGTAAGCCTAAAACAAGGATTAGGATTAGATTAAAAAAAAAAAATCCTATTTTTAACAAAATCAACACTCTGAAGCAAGTAATAACTCTCCAATTTTACAAATGCTCTTATCAGAAAAAAATCTGACCCTAAATATCTAGGCCCATATTGATAAGGCAGTGCTAGGACCTACTAAAGAAATACTTGTACTGCTATTAGGGAAATAATAGACAATGTGGGTGTTTAATAGGAAACGGAAAGGGAAATATTTGCCGAATTCAGGCGAATCATGGAGTCTCTCCTCCAAAGGTAATGTTTTCAAGTACAAGTATACCTTCTCCCAGCAGAGATCCTGGGCCATGTTCCATTCTCATACACACATTACTTGGTCTGTATGAAGCCAATGAGACAGCTGTTCTTGGACGTGAACACAGTCTTTTGCTCTCAAATACAGCTCTCAATTCATATATAAAGGACTTAATAAACTACCTCTTTACTAACAATTGGGGAAAATAGGTGTCATTTTCTTTTACCATCTAACCAAGTAACAATTTATATGTATATTAAGAGGGAAAGGATTGCCTTATGTCAAAGGTGTAACCTGTTTTGCTTAAAGGTTTATGGTGTCTCAAGACGTTAACGTATTTCTGTGTTTTCTGCACACTGATAAGTCAAAGATTAAACAGACTTCAGGCACTATCTTGAAAATTCTCATGTGCTTCTTTACTTTTCTATCGTTGTAAGAAGAAAAGAAAGGTGCGATTGAAGGGTGACATTCAACAAACTTCTTCCTCAATTTTTCTTCCTTGACATATCTTGTTAGCATATAACAAAATTTTCAATAGCAGACTAACAAACATTTCAATATATATAATATTGATGAAAATTAAGGGTTAAGATGAACAGCACAGAGCTCATCCATTTTTAAATCAGAATTTACTGACAGTCCTACTGAAATAGATAAGATGATCCTTTTTAACTAAGGCTAATTCGGTAGGAAAAAATTATAATGAAACACTTAAATGACAAATGAAAGGGTCAGCTCCTTGCAAAATTAAACTCAAACTGAATTTTATTTTCTTCTGGGCCTCCACGATGAAAATTTACAGCAATGCTTTAGAATTAGGTGGTTTTAAAACTGTGGGCAAAGTTCACTTTACATGTACTCCATTGACTTAATGGGGCTGTATCAAGAATAAATTTGGCCCAAAGGGTTTTTAATATGATCTGAACCAACTAACAATAACACAGTGCCACTTAGTGGCAAGGAGAAAAGTTTTCAGCATGTGAGATACAAAGACATTCAGCTGCATGGATGATTTTTCTGGTGCTATTTGTATTTGAAATTTTGATACAGTCTTACTGATAGCTTCCCGTTACATTAAGCTCATTATTGCCACAATATTATATGCATCTTTTCATATAAAAATACAAAAATTTCTGCAAAGAGGGAATGAAAGCGAGCCCTTGTAATTAATGTAGCATTAAGAACACTCCCTTCACATTATATCTTCAAATTATAGCCATTTTCTAAAAAGGTTAGAATGCCTGTAAAAGGCATAAATATCTTAAAGCTATTTGTATTTCTCATGCTTGAGTAATGTACGTGTCACCTTCCTGAAAAATTATCCCTTAAGTATTTCTACATTATTTCTTTTGTTTAAGTACCTATAGAATTACAGTTTTGGCGAGTGACATCTATACTTAATAGCATTTTAAATGGTGGCATGTAACTCATTATTCAGGGAAATAATATTTTATTTCAAAAAAAAAAAAAAAGAATGAGATAAAAACTAGATGGTAGTTCAATAGAAATAATAAAAACGAAGTCCAAAAGGATCCACAATAGATCATGGGGTCCATCAACCAGTTGCAAAGACAATGATCTTTATATTTCTCTAGGAAGAACCACTGCAAAGGACTGTACATTTTGACAATTTCATAGAATTATAGAATGATTTGGGTTGGAAGTGACCTTAAAGATCACTTAGTTCCAACCCCCTTGCCACAGGCAGGGACATTTTTTACTACACCAGATTGCTCAAAGCCTCATCCAATCTGGCCTTCCTGTGATGCATCATTCATAACTTCTCTCGACAAACTTTTCCAGTGCTTCAACATCCCCATAGTAAACAATTTCTTCCTAATATCTAATCTAACCATACCCTCAGTTTAAAGCTATCACCCCTTTTTCTATCTCTATATGCCCTTATAGAAGTCCCTCTCCAGTTCTCTTGTAGGTTCTCTTTAGGTACTGCTCTCAGGTCTCCATGGACCCTTCTCTTCTCTGTGTCTGTGCTTGGGATTTCCCTGACCCACATGCAGGACCTTACACTTGGCCTTGTTGAACTTCATGAGGCTTTCACTGGCCCACTTCTCATGCCTGTCAAGGTCCCACTGGATGTCATCCATTCCTTCCAGTGTATCAATGGCACCCCACAGCTTGGTGGTGTTGCCTTTGGCTTATCTGAAGCCAAAGACAGAATTCATTGACACCAACAAGAAAAAAAAAAGCCCTGTGTGTGCAATGGGAGCAAAATTGGTTGCTGTCTTCAGAATATAACAAAGAGCTGAGTATCAATTTTTGTGACTAATACTTAGTTGTTTAAAAGCACTTTTAATTCCACTAAGGCTCATGATGTCTGATTGGGTTAAACAATCCTTTGGTAACCATTCAGCTGCCATCCATGCTTCAATCCTTTATTTTATACTACCAATAACACTTACTGTAAGAGGGCTTTAGTAATAATTCAGCAATTTTATTGTTGATGATATTTGTACTTTGAATGGGCACGTTATTTCTATATACATCTTTGAATATTTAAAGTGAAGAGACAAGGGACCATTGCCTATCAGATATGGGTAACACATAAATACTATCCCGTAAAAACAGCTTTGTAGAACTAAGTAAGATTACATCTAGAAACTTCTATCTTCATATATATCCAGTATTGCTCATTACAGAACACATAGTACTCCATCAATTTACCTGCAGTAACACCAACTGAGCAATAATTAACCCAAATTTAGGGAATACACTATAGTACCATAACACCATAATGTTAGAATAAATCAAGGATGACTTACTAGAAAAATATTACTTAAGTCAGGAGGCACTTACAGTCACATTTCACCACAAAATGGGAAAAGACTTTTGAAGCAGGTGTTCTGACTGTTCCCCACTTAGTTACCAAAAATCACAGAACTATAAAATAATTGAGATTTTAAAGGATTCTTTGGAGGTTCTCTGGTCCAACACCCTACTTGGAACAGGGACATTTAGATCAGGCTGCTAATGGTCGTGGGATTTTTCCTGTCAAGTTTTTAAAATTTCAAAAAATGGAAATCTCAGTCTTTCTGGGAAACCCGCCCCAGTAACTGGCCAGCTTTATGATCAGAACTTTTTATATTTGAGTTGGAATTTCCAGCTTTCCAACTTCTCTCTGTTATCTTTGTCCCAAAATCGTGTGAAAGAGACTGGTTCTGCATTCCCTACAACCTCCCAGCAGCTAGTCAGATAGCAATAGGCTTCCTCCTCAGCCTTCTGTTCTCAAGGCTGAATGAACCTGTATTTTTCATACTTTCCTCATACATTGTGTACTCAAGCTGCCTCAATCTCACTCACTCCAGGAAAACAACACCTTTTTTGGAGGTGAAGAGACCAAAATGGATATAATAATTCAGAAATTATGTCAGATGTGCTGAACAGAGAAAGATCACTTATCTTGACCTCTTGGCTACACAGTTGCTAATACAGCTCTGCCCTTCTGCCCCTGTCCCATCACTCTCACCTGCCTCCATCCCATAGCCGGTGGGGAGGAAAACTGAAAAAAAAGTAAACCTCATGGGTTAAGACAAAAACAGTTTAATTATTGAAACAAAATATAAAATAATAATATAATCAATAATAATTACATTAATAAATAATATCAGTAGCAACAATAGTAATTGAAAGTAGAGAGAGAAGAAGAAAACCCAAGACAGACAAGTGATGCACACTACAATTGCTCATCACCCACTTGATGCTCAGCCTGTCCCTGAGCAGTGGTCTGTGCCTTTCATCCAGTATCTCTCAGTTTATACACTGGGTATGATCTTCTATGGCATGGAATATCCCATTGGACAGTTTGGGTCAGCTGTCCTGGCCATGCTCCCTCATGGCTTCTTGTGCATGTCCACACTGGCAGAGTACAGAAAAATGAAAGGTCCTTGACTTCAACAACTAAACATCAGTGTGTTATCAACATTATTCTTATACTAAATCCAAAGCACAGCACCGTACCAGCTACTAGGAAGAAAATTAACTCTATGCCAGCCAAAACTAGGGCAGTATATATGTCATTTTCCAGTCTGTACTTTGTTTGCATCATGAAATAGCCTGAGAACATATGATATGGATTGTTTCTGGATGAAACCAGAAGTTGGACTTCAGGAGTGTACATAATGTACTCCAGCTGTTAAGGTGTCTTCAGTTCACAGGACCACAACAGAGCTACTTCAGATTAAAACGTCCAAAATGCACATAATGTGCCTCAGATATTCCCTAAACAACTTGTGACTCATTATTTGCTGATATTAATATGCTAGACACAAATTTGATTTATCTTCAGTTTAAAAAAAAAGTTTTAGTCAGGATATTCTGAATGAAATAAGCTGATTTAATATTGTGAAGCATAACATCTTAAATGAGTAATTTGTTCCACAAATTTAACATATTACATGTGGGTGAGTGCATTTATTAATAAAGTTTCAGTTGGGTGAGTTAGAAACATGTAACCACAAGGAGATGGTCCATTGTGAGTACCATCACTTGTTTGAGGGTGACAAAGTATACTTATTGCATCATACAAGGTGACTGTAACTTTACTATAATGTTAATATTTTTTCATTTAAATTTTTATTGTCAATATCATTAGTCCTATTTTAATTGAATTTTTTGCTGCTTTTTATTTATTGGAAAGGTTTTTGATATTTGTTTCTTCTCCAGTTTATTTTAATCAATAAATAACTGAAAAAGCAAGTAACATTTCCAAATGTGTTTTGATCTGCAGGGGGCAAGAATTTTTTTGGCACTTACTAATAATTTCTTATTTTCTGTTAATAGTCTGAGTTGTGTAAACTTCAACAGACAACCTCAAATACTTTCTAATTAAAATGGTTCTAAAACTATCTTTCTATGCTCAGATGCCATGTCTGCATCCAAAGTGAATGACCCATTTGTTCTTACTGCCCAAGTTTTTCTGCTTATAGGTTAATCAAACAGGATTGAGTAAATCTCCTTCATCTATAATAATCTTGTAGAACTCAATTTTATTTAGTCCTGTACCAATCTGTCAAAAAGATTAGTTCTTCTTATTTTCATAGATATCTTCTGTTACCCTTGAAAAAAATGACAATTTACTATGCATTCAATGAGAGCCAAAGGAGTTACACTAATTGACTTGCCTTTTAGGGACATAAAACTTGAAATCTGTGAGATTATTAGGGCATGAAAATTCTTTCAGAATTCTTTTCTCTTAGAAAATTCTTGAGGATTTAGTCCTTTCTAGGTGTATTCTATAAACATAGGACTTGAGCAATTTTGCAACCTGTCAACAGGTCTCATATTGCTTTATGTTACAAGGCATACTGATTGATTTGAACAGATTTCAAATTATTTAACTCTATGCACTACATCTATATCACCTTAAGATGAGATGAGCCTTTTCCAATTTAAAGAAAATCTGTTCTCTATGATCTACATGTAAAAATACCATGAAAACAAAATAAATATGCTTTGAAAGATGGTATTAGTTTGAGGAAACTTATGTATACCTGTGCTATTTGAAACATGTTATCTTTTATCTCTTGATCCTAGTTTATCCCACTGTTTCTTTCAAATGTATAGGAAAGAAGATTACATGAAAACTCTCCCAAGTGGTTTGAGGAGTACACATGCAAATGTACCCTTGGGTCTCGAGTTCATATAACCAAATCTTCTACCTCCCTACTAAACTGAACCATTTGCACCTTTCAATCAGTTTCAGCCCTACAGACTGTGCTGCTATAAGAACTGAAGTTTTGTCCTCTACACCTTCCCAATACACTGCAAAAATCTGAAAACTGTTTCAGAACAGTGTCCATTATTTAGGTCCTTAATTTATATCTTTGAATGACACTGTTTCCAACCAGCAAAGATTATTAGGCTTAAAACCACTTCAGAAATCCTTCTTACCATAAGCTAATAACCTGTTTTACAGCCATACAATCAAAATACCAGCTAAAATTAGAAGTAGACTGTTTACCCACCAGAAAAACATTTGAAACATCCATCTTGGGGGAAAAAAAAAGATGAAAAGGCACACGAGTGATAGTGGGATGACAGAAAAGACTTAAAGAAAATTTAAGTCAGCTACAACTAAAGCCATTGATCATGCTGTAAACAAAGCAGAGCCAAAACTAAGTATTTTAATAGTCTTACCCTAGTTCCTAAATGTATCATTAACCTTTCAATTCTTGAGACAGTGAATATGTGGTACTGCTAATCAGAGATGTTCTACCACACCTCAGTCAAAAGACCTGACTCACACATACTCTTTAATTTGAAGGTTCTCTTTGTCCGGAGACATCGGTAAATTACATAGGAAAAAAAAAAAAAAAAAATAAG